>PVHY01004261.1:0-96161 GCA_004024945.1 Uropsilus gracilis
ATAGAAGAAGACATAAGGAAATGGAAAAACATTCCCTGTTCATGGATTGGAAGAATTAATATTATCAAAATGACCATCCTACCAAAGGCAATCTACAGATTCAATGCAATTCCAATAAAAATTCCAATGACATTCTTTAAAGAGATAGAACAAAAATTACTGGAATTCGTATGGAATAACAAAAGACCCCGTATATCAAGAGTTCATCTTTTTAACTGCTGAGTAATATTCCCGTGTGTGTGTGTGTGTGTGTGTGTGTGTGTGTGTGCGCACCACATTTTTCTTATCCACTTTTGTTGTTGGGGACATTAGGTTGTTTATATAACTTGACTATTGTAAAGAGGACTGCAGTGGACAGAAGAGTACCTGTATTATCACAAATTAGTGTTTTTGTATATGTTTCTGCTGAGGATATTCATCAGTGGGTATTTATATTGCCTTTGAAGCCACAGTGTCTTGGGCAACCAGAAGGCTGGTGACATACAGATCTTTTGTTGTATGGTATTGGATCCCTTTCAGCACTGTTTTCTTTGTCTTCAAAACTGTTTGGTTTGAGATTGAGGGAGAGGGAGCAGGGACTTCCTTCTTTGCTTTTAGTGCCATCTTCGAGAAAAGGATTTTCAGTTTCTTGACTGTGAGAGTTTTTGGGACTTTCCTTGTTTCTCATAACCTTGATGGTATTGATGATTCCAGATCAGGTGTTTCCACAATGTCCTTTAGACTGAGTTTGTCTGATACTTAGACAAAAAGGTTATGTGTAGTTGGAAGAGACACTACAGATATAAAAAGTCATCCCCATAACATCATAGCATATCATACATATGACTTTTCATTGATGTTGACCTTGATGACCTGGCAGAGGTAGTGTTTGTTAGGTTTTTCCAAGGCAAACCTACTCTCTTGTCTTCTCACACTGGTGAAAAGTCATCATATTCAGTCATACTTAGTGAATCGGCTCCCCTAAATAAAAGAGAATTATCTACACAAATTATTTGCAATTCTACTGTATGGGAAATTTGTCTGTGTCTCCCACTTAATTTTTATCTAATTACATATTTATTTCAGAATTTACCATGAATATTTATTTTATACCTTAGCATATAATTTGCATTTTTACACTAAATTTTTTTATATATTACAGGTAAGAAATCAAGATAAAAGAAATGAAGGCATGCAGAAATGAGGTTGCTATAGAAAGAAAGCAAGAGATAATTAAAACTCAAGAAACTTCCTTTTTTTATTTCTGCTTTTTGACACACATCTCATCAAAAAGAAGCTGCAGGCCAAAGATTAAACTTGGTACTTTGTCACTGAGTTCCTCCCATCTCTTCTAATTCATCCCATAACCTATATGAGATATTGCATGAGATCCTGAGACAGAAATGGAAAAGCATATGCCTCTTTTTAAGGATCTTAAAGTCTAGAGGGAAGAACATACATGAAAGCAAACCACTGCAACTGATGGGACAAGGAAGTAGGGAGTCAGGAATTGAATTACAGTCTGGATTAACCAAACAGGTCTTCACATCTGATGCAACACTGGAGGATGTGAGCATGAATGAGTTAAAGTTTCCTAGGGTTAGAACTGGAGACCACCTCTACTGAGAGAGGGGCTGACATTTGGGCTATCATGGGGACTTAATAAAGTCATTTATTTTATCTTTAGGATAAAAGTGTAAATATTTTTCTGAGGTATCAAATAGTGTTTGTGGTATAGTCTTGAGCACAATTGTCTTCCAAGGCATCAAATATTCAAGGAATAAGAAAACCAAGAGTTTCTGACTTTGTACAATATGAGAAGAGGAAAAAGAATAGAAAATTGTGCAGAGTCCTGAAAAGGAATGTGCTAGTACATGAAACAAGATCATTCTGAACGATTGACCCCAATATTTGGGAACTGGAATCTTTTATTTCAATGCATGCTGAGTCTTTCCAGTTATCATCACATCTCTTTGTTGGCATTAATTTAATACAAATTCAACTTTTCTTGAATCTGATGATTATGCCTTAAGGTCACACTGTGTCATCTGAGAATTACTATATTATGCCCACATATATATCCCTAAAGGTCCTCACTTCATTTAATAAGGCCCAGGGTAATGATCTGGGACTGCATAATTATTGAAGTGAAGCCTGAGTCTCCTGATAAATCTGTTCTAATGTCAACAATCAAAAAACTCCAATTTTACTTTTGGTTTTTGTCCAGGTTTTGAAACTAATTATGTTTTTTGTTTCCTTATTTTTTTTTAATACCCATGGCCTTTGATTATTCCCTTTACCAATTTCATTCACTAAGATGAATGAAAACAGGTACTGCTGTATTTTCAGATGTTATTGCCCCATGGAATGTCAAAGCAATGAGGCTACAGGTGTACAGTGCTTTTTAGCATATGCAAAACTCTTCCAAGACTACGATAATTGGGGGAGTGATTCCAAAAATACTATACTATAGTTTTTATCCTTTTAGCAAAATTCCTATAGAAAGTGAAATTAGAACACATGTTTTTCAGCTTGGTAAATGGAGTATCAGGTTAAGTAATGTGCCTAAGGTTACCCAACCAGTAAGGGTCAGAAACAGAACATCAGTGTAAATGCTGTAATTATATACCGTTCTCACTGAATACAGCATGCAAGTTCCCAAAATGATCTATATGTATAGATTACATGTTTCTTAATATTAAACTGTGATCTACTCTGGCATTTGTTTTATGAGGTTTTCATTGGTTCATATCTCCACTACATTTACACACAGAGTGTGAATATCAACTCAGTGATATAGAAATAAGTTAACCTAATGACTATAAGCAAATGGCGGATAAGGCATGAAATATCATGACAAGTCACAGATTCCAGAGTATGGGATCTGTCACTGGGTTATCAACTCTTTGTCATAGATGGAGAGTAACTTGAAACAAAATGGAAGGAGGATGCTCAGAGGGTCACAGGTATCACCAGACCCAGAACCCAAGTCAAACCTGACTATCAGTCCAGTGTTCTGGTCAATCACCTCATGAAACTACAGCAGAAGTCATTTCCCATAGCCTGCTCTCTGAAACATACTATTATGATCATTCTATCTGAGTTCTACCTCAGGTTCTAGCTAGACATTTGATCTTCAAAATAATGTTTTTAAATTGTATAGCAAGTTTGTATTGACAAATTATTTTCACATTCACTTAGTCTTTAAGGCAAAAGTATTCCTATTATGTTATAGCATCCTCATGTAGAAAATGAGGTATACACCTTGATTCCACAAATTTGAGTGATTTTGTTAAGGTTCTCTCATGGAAAGTTCATTGCTGTTTCTAATTTTTTATGCTGTCTTTTCAATGAACTAGTCATAGGAATATTAAGGAAGATTGTATATCCCAGTAAGTAATCAGGCCTTCCCAGGGAGTTAAGTTTATGCTTAGAGCTAAATATGGCATAATAACACACTATTAAATTATAATATATTACATAAAAAAATAAATAAATATGGCATAACATGTTTATTTAAAAAGAATCCCTAATTCTTAAGGAAAGTGTTTAAATGTATAAAATTTAAAGTTCTTAATAGTCATTAACATTTTATTAAATGTCCATTGATCTCTAGTATAGCATGTCATGAACATACTTGCAAGTATATGCTATTTTGTTTCAGATTTATAGTCTAGTCCTGTATTATTACAAGCTTGTTGCTGACATTGTCTTTAAAAACTAAAATTCTGTTGTGTTCTTAAGCAATTAATTTTTTAAGGGATTGTTGCATGTTATCTTACACCCTAAACTAGGTCATGTCTAATATTGATATAATGCATATGAACTATGTATATGAAATAATATAAATAATATGAAATAATATGTAACAATTATGAAAGGCATGTGTGTGTGAATGAAAATAAAGATGAAGGAAGGTTTGCCAGAAGTTGATAACTGTTGAAACTGAGCAATGGTTTCAGGGAGCTTCATTGTCCACCTCTTGCTACTTTACTATTTTGATATTACATACCATAAAAACTTTTTAAAAGAAAATCCTATCAAATGATTGTAAAAGTATGTGTAGTACTTAAATAAAAACATCCTAGCCCTTGAAAATGAAGGCGGTTTCACCCTATGGTGACATCCAACCAATTTTTCAGACAAGAAATGATGTAGTGTCATAAATGATATCAATGAATAGAAATTTATAGTCACACTAGAGCTACGTCTGCATAACTTGAGAACATCTGAATTGCAAAGAGATACTCTATTAATCCAAAGTTGTGCCTTCATCACATAAAAAGATGCTTGCCCCCAAGTACTCAGGGATTTGACTCAATATCTCAACTCCCTAGCTAGATTATAGGATAGATTATTTGATAGGCTTCTGTTTTGTGAAAACGACACCTTGTTGCTTTCTGGCTTAAGGATACCGTCACAGAAAATTACACCATAAAACTATTAACAAAAGGGATGGCAACATCAGGGTAAAATCCAATGAAAAGTAAATCTACTTTGGTGAAAGCTACAAAGCAGTGTTGTGAACCACTGTTACTGCAATTTAAAATGTATCAAAAATAAGTAAATATACAAATAAAAACAAAGTAATCCATTTTGCTTCAAAAAGTAAAAATTAAAGACACAAAACAATGGTTGACGGAGATTTTTGGGAAGGGGGGGGAGACTTTGAATTTCTATGAACAATAAGCCGCTATTGGAGCTCTAACTTTACTTGTGCGTTGCCAAAAATACAGTCCCCAAGCTCTGGAAGGCGAATGCCTCCCTTCACCTGAAACAGCCAGACTTCGTGCCCTGAGGGATGCTGCGACTTGACAGAAGCTCTTCGGGGTGAGCCTGACTTCTAAAAGCAGCTGTGACAGGGTGGAGGCCACGTTCTGGCTCCAACGTGCGGACAGGGACCAGAACCGGTCCCAAAGGGCCCTGGAAGAGCTGTAAAGACTTGCTGATTGAGGGAAAGCCTGACAAGCAGCACTTGGGTTACAAGCTACATTCATCCTCTCAGTGAAAGGTAAGTTCACAGTTGATTCCGCCAACTCGCTTAGCTGCATTTTAGGTGGTAGATTTCTTGCCCAGCTCCTCCCCCACCTCTGGGTGTTAAATTGTTTACCTCTGAGTTCAAGAGCCAACGATGAAAATGCAGATTGTATAGTAAAGGAGATAGATACATGATCAGAGTTCTTGATAATAGAAAATGTTCCTAGTAACCTCTTAGAATGATCAACTCCTGTCTGTATTTTGGTTTTGTAACATCTGCAAAAATTGGGAAGATTTGCTACACCACAAAATGTCTAAGTTTTTACTCCCTTTCCAGGTAATTGGTGACGGATGGAACTGCCTTGGTTCTCACAATATAACCTGTATGACGATGGAAAACCGCGATCAAAAACATTTCCCCTTGCATTGAATAATTCCTAGCTTACCGCAGAGGAGCAAAACGTCTGATAGCCCCAAAATGAAGAGAAAGGGGAGGCTGTGCATCTAGTCTCAAAATGGCAGAGATTATTCTGGGGGTAAGCAGGATAACACCTCCATGACACCACCTCACCTAACACAGATTGATGTGGTCCTAAGAAATCATGTAAGAGCTAAATTCATTTTCGTTTCTAAAATAATTTTAACTAAATCACTAAATTTATTTTAGTTCCTAAATAAGTTTAGTTCCTTGAAGATTTAAGAGGTTCTTAAGTCATTTCCTGCTATTTTTCATTTCGTATGAGTATCATAATGAGAACTTATATTCAAATATTCCTTGCAAGGCCCTCAGAATCTCCCAGGCTATGCAATGTATTTCCCTCTCCATAGAACAAGAATTCCTCCATGTATTCATTCATTCGTTCTTGCATTGTCTCTTGTATTCTGGTAGTAGGACAAGTACTGAGTGTACAGGTCGATGCATGGTATGAGTGCCATAAGTCACAGCTTCTTAGAGAGTGTGAAGTGAGAGAAAATATCATATAGAGAACCTAAGTCACCAGCTATAGAAATTAAAATTTGGAGGCAAAGATATGCAAAAAGCTGCCTTGGAATCAGGAATATGTTTATCATCACTGGATTCCTTCATGGCTCTAGTCACTCCCGGTTCAAACTGGAGTCATAGCAATGCCTCACCCACATGCCCTGTGGAAATAATTAAGTACCCAAAAAAAGCATGCTATTGAGAACCAAAACCTAGAAAAGTTATTGTTAGGGACTTTACTTACTATTGTATCAGAATAAGAACTCATGTTCCCTATGAGAAGATTCAACTTGGCCATGTGTATGGTCTTTAGAAAAAAATGATCATAATATAGTTAGCCTGTGTTGACAGCATCACAAAACACTATACAAGTCACTTTATGGTCATTATCTCATTTAATCTTTACAATATCTTTATGGGACAGATGCTATATCATTTGTATTTTGAAATGAATAAGCTGAGGTTCATAGAGATTAAATTGTTGGGATCATACAACTGATAAATATCAAGGTTTCAATTCCAGAATTCAAGTTTCTAACCCTGTAAAACTTTTACTGTCACTTTTACAGACCAGCCTGTATGACTATTCAAGAACTAAACATTTGGTGTTTGGTGCCTGTAATTATAACCTTAATTCTGACTATCTAAATACTTTAATGTCTAAATCTCAGTAATGTAATTTTTGAGGTAGTAATATTTCTACACTAGCATTTTAGATAGAAGTCTTGGCCAGGCATGGTGGCACATGCCTGTAAGCAGCACGGAAGCCGTGGCTGGGGCCAGGGATCACCAGGGATCGTGGTTCAAGTCCCGTCAGGGGCATGTAGTGAGACCTAGTTCCAAAAAATATATAGTTGGGCATGGTGGTACACGACTGTCATCCCAGCTACCTGGGAAGCTGAGGCTGGGGATTGCTTGAGTCTGTGGTACCCCGGGCAACGTGAGCCTGCGGTTCATGGACAAAAATAACAAGACCTAGTCTCAAAAAAAAAAAAAAGAAGAAGAAGAAGAATCAGGGACTTAGCTAGAAACTCTGAGTGGAATTCTTTACCTGGTCCTCTTGTCTCACTAAAGTCACTCTTGCATGTGTATGAGAGCCTCAACCTGGAAAAGGTCACTTACAGGTTGGGCCTCAGTTCTCTGGGAGTGTCAGTAACAGGATCACATTGGGTCCCCATGACAAGAAACAAGCCAAGATTAATAGAATCACTGATAATAATAAATACAAGGAGGTTCAAATGCTAGGCTCTCTTTCACCATTAAATCCTCACAAGACAATGGGTTTTCAAATTAACTTTTCTGTATCACAACCACAAGATGGAGGTTTTAACAAATGTCTTTCTATCTGCAGAACATTTCAAGACAACTGAAAGAGATATTGACTCTTACATATGTGAGAAAAGCATGAAAAGGTCTCAAACAAATTGTCCCTGAGTTACTCTAAGACATCTGGTCATTGTCCAAGGTTTATGTCTCTCCTCCCCCATGTACTGTGTCTAAAATATCCCCTCTTTCCAGGACCTGTAAGAAAAGTTGATTGATTCTGGAAAATAAAATCAGGTAAGGTGCTATCGACAGATAATATATTTACCTTTTCCATGACCACCCACCCTTGTCCACCTCAGCTCCTATTTTCATTTTACTGAGTAAATGTTCATCTGACCAGGGAAAAATTAATTTTATGAAAGAGCATCTTTACCAAGTCCTTTAAACCCTACCCCTTACATAAATATCTAACCTTTCTTCCCATAAGGATGAGCCCAACCCAGATCCAAGCAATAAGGAACAGAACTCATGAGAATAGGGTGACTTCCTAATGTGGTGATTTATTGGGAGAAGGGCATGTTTCTAGGTGTGACAGTAGCTACAAAACAACTGACATAAGACTTTGGGAGGTTCAATTCCGTTGAGTCTGAGGTTCTACTGTAAGCTAATCTACTCCCATTAGTCTGGAGAATGTTCTACATTCAGTGTTCACTCTTTTTTTTATCAGGGAGGCCCAGTGCGGAGCACACATCACCTTTACCTCCTTTGTATGGAGATTCAGGGAGATGGAGAGACAGGATATTTTCCTGATACAGAAGGATAGTTTGAGGTTGATTTTAGCCCTGGATTTTTTTTCTTTTATATTTTTTTTTATTTTGTAATTATCATACAATATTGGTCATGTTTGTATGGTTGTATGGTGCCCTTATTCCCCATCCCACCCTATCCCTTTCTCCTTCCCTCCCCCCCCCCCCCGCCCCTGATCACGCCACCTTCTCTTGTTGCAAGCCATTGGTCTATGTTCAAACACTGGTCTTTTCTTTTTCTGGAACTATGACTTTTTTTCCTGGGTGCAGACTTGCACTCCCGGACAGCAACAGATGAGACTGCTTGGATCTCCAGGCATAGCTGAGGTGGATAGTTAGGCTAGGCTGAGCATGTCAGGAGCTTGTAACCCTGGATTATTAAAACTCAAAATAATAAGTACTAGAAAAATAGATACATTCAGTGACCACACTCTCTAACATACAGGAATTAAGCTATGCTAGTGTTTCAAGGGAAATGTTTTCCTTCTATTAACTCTTTAGTCAGAGTTAAAGGATCATGTGCTCTACATAAATGAAAGTTGTGAAAAAATTCATTTATTTATTCTTTCAACAAACATTTACGGGTTGCTATATTAGGCATTAGAGGAAAACAATAAGCTCTTTATTCAGCAGGAATTATTTATTGCTATCAACATAAACAAACATTAACATGAACATACTAACATGGAATATGTTTTAAATTAAACATATATAAAAGAATTTATGAAAAGGAGAGTAAAATTTGAGAAAGGTACACCACATTGTGTACATGTTACTTCAGCACATGTGAAGTATGATGCCAAAAATGTTGGCCTTATCAGAGAATTTTATATACTTCCCAAAGCTGGAAGTCTATACTGATGCTGCTTTTAGGACAATTGTACTTCTCTTGACCCTTGGTTGGAAGTATAGAGAGAGCACATCAAAGTTGTGGGAATGTTGTGCCTACAGTGGAGGGCCAATGGCTGGAAGACTCAAAGCTTTCTCTGCACTCAGAATGGCCTCATGCTAACTGCTGCTGATTTGGCACAAGGTGACTTATTTTTCTCGCCACAAAGACAAACCAGAAAACAGTTGAGCACCGCTTTGTATGGGGACAGTGTATATTATTTTCATGGCATCCAGATCATTATGACGTTGTTCTTGATGACCAGTAGATTATTGTTAGGCAACATAGATACTTCAAGACTCATGGTTATTAGTTCAGCTTGTTCTTGCAAAACAAAATTGAAGTCAAAGTCCTGTGCTCATTTGCTACATTTGCAAACTACCTTGGCTCTGATTCATACCAATAGACTTCATAGTTGAGCAGTCAACTCTTTTGGAAATGTACATTGAAAAACACAAGCAAGAATAGCGAGTGACCTGCTCAACCTAAACCCCATTTTCATGATTAAAACCACGGATGCTAAACAGCATCGTCACCTTCAGGCTAAGACACAGCATTTCCTTGTCTAACATGTCTTTCTGCTCTAGGAAACCCAGTGTGCCATTTTCATGGGGGATGAAAACCAAACCCTAGAGATCCAGTTCCACTTTGAGCCATTTTCACCCATCGTGGAGGTACAAATATTTATTTTTGTGGCTTTTCTGCTCATGTACATTGGCAGTCTCGTTGGTAATTCCACCATCTTCCTCACAGTCTGGGCGGAGCGTTCACTCCACACTCCCATGTATTTCTTTCTGGCCAACCTGGCAATTCTGGAGATCTTCTACTCTTCCACGGTGGCCCCGCTGGCGCTGGTCAACCTGCTGACCATGGGGCGAATACCCATCTCTTTCACCGGCTGTGGCACTCAGATGTTTTTCTTTGTCTTTCTGGGTAGTGCTGACTGCATCCTCTTGGGGATCATGGCCTACGATAGGTTTGTAGCCATCCGGGATCCCTTGCGCTACACTCTCATCATGAGGTGGCAGTTGTGTGTCCGTCTTTCTGTGGGATCTCTGGTCCTCGGTTTCATTCTAGCCTTACAGCTGACGATTCTGATTTTCCACCTACCATTCTGTGGCCACAATAAGATCACGCACTTTTATTGTGATGTTCTCCCTATCTTGAGATTGGCCTGTGGAGATACTCGGACACCAGAAGCCATGATCTTCATCGTCAGTGTCATCATCCTCACCATTCCCTTTTCCCTCATCTCCATCTCATACATCTTCATCGTCTCTGCCATTCTGAAGATCCGCTCGGCAGAAGGACGACACAAGGCCTTCTCCACCTGCTCTTCTCACTTGACTGTGGTTCTCCTGCAGTATGGCTGCTGTAGCCTTATCTATTTACGCCCCAGTTCTAGCTACAACCCCAAAATGGGTCGTGTGGTGTCTGTGGTCTACACCTTTGTTACCCCTCTCTTGAATCCCTTGATCTACAGCATGAGAAACAAGGAGCTGAAAGATGCCTTAAGTAAGGTCATGAAAAGACATTTATCAAACTAGGAAATGTGGGGATTTCTGGGCTCATGTAAATAACAGGCAATAATTCTTCAGAAAGCAATAAATTTAGGAATTAGAAGACTTAGGCCGGGCACAGTGGCTCGTGCCTGTAAGCTTCAGCCTATGAAGCGGCCAGGGCTAGAGATCGTGATTCAAGTCCTGCCTGGGGCCCATAGCGAGACCTAGTTCCAAAAAAATAGCTGGGCATGGTGGTGCGTGTCTGTAATCCCAGCTACCTGGGAAGCTGAGGCTGGGGATTGCTTGAGTAGGTGGCACCCCGGACAATGAGAGCCGGCAACTCCATGGGCAAAAACAGCAAGACTTAGTCTCAAAGAAAAAAAAAAAAAAAAAGAGGAATTAGAAGTCTTCAACATTTGGGAAATCAGATTACTGCTTCTTCTTGTCTCAACCCTTGTTTCTAGCTCTAATGTATAAATATGGCCCACATACATTTTAGAAAAAAAATGGCAAACATAAACAGACAAAAGCATTAAAATCATTTCTAACCCAACCAGCAAAGACAATCTCTACAAATGTCTCAGTACTTACACATTATTTATGTTATGAAAAGCCTTTATACACCACTTCATTCTCTAACGCAAGCATCTGCCACCCCGAAGCAATGTTCTAAAACATGATTATGCTAACTTATCTATTTATTTTTGTTGTCACTTAGATTACTACCAACTTTTGTGCTTATAAGGATCACAGTGGTAAACATCCTTACATATAATTCTTTGTGTGTAACTGTGATTACTTCCTTGAACTAAATGATTTAAACCCATATGTACACATGGCCAAATTGCTTTCCAGAAAGACTATAAATGTATATTCTGCAAAATTATTTACAAAAGTATTCACTTTATAATTTCTTTTTGAATAATTTTGTTGAAATAGCACTACATTATAACATAAAATTTTCATGTGCTTATCACTAAGAATGTGTATCTATTAAGTTTATCCAACTCTCTCCTTCACCATTGTCCCCACTGTATGGATTTACCCACACCTCTTCCTCCTTCCCTTTCCTAACCACTAATAGGTCTTATAGTCCAGAAGTTTATCATTTCACTATCAACACTGATTTCTTCCTTCCTTTCTTCCTCACTCCCTCCCTTCCTTCCTTCTTTCCTTCCTTCTTCCTTCCTCCCCTCTCCACCCCCTCCCCTCTTTCCTCCCCCTCCCTACCTTGCTCCATCCCTCTTTCCTTCCTTTCCTCCTTTTCTTTTTCTTTATTGCTTCTTTCTTTTTTCCTTTCTTTCCTTCCTTCTTATTTGTTAATTTGATGGTTTTACCATGGCAACTATTTTTCTTATTTATATTTATTAAAACTAATCTTTATAGTCATAAAGTTATATTTTTATAGTCATTTGTATTTTTTGTGGGTTTTTCTAGACACAAAGTATATGTCTTCATTATGTCAAAATTTTGTGTTGAAAATATCTTGAAAGTTGGATATTTTATATATACATATTTGTCATTACTATGGATTCAGTATTCAAATTACTGCTTTGTGATTTTTCCATTTTTACAGTGAATTCCAAAATTTTATCCTGAAAGCATACAAATATTATATTTATTATTGTTGTTGCTTCACACTTAAAATTTCATGTGGGGCTTATTTATCATCTGGATTTTAATCTGTTGTATGCTACAAGGCTTTAAATTTTCTCCCAAAATAAAAGTAACCAACTGCTTCAGCATAGCCTTCAACTCATGTTTCTATTATCCACTAAATTCAGATATCTTCTTTACCTCCTCCTAAATACACATTTATGCTAAATTCTATTTCTTGGATGCTTACTCTGTTTCATGAAGCAGGCTATATATGTCCTATTTGTATCACCAATGGTTTACAATCATTTATATCAGGACATTAGAATCTATCTTTTTAGCTGCTAGACATGGTTAAAACATCTGGAGTCTTCCTTCAAATAGGTTGAAATGATATTAAAATATGCCCACAAATCCTTTGCTGTTCTCCCTCACAAAGTAAACCCTCACACACACACCTCCCCCCCCCCCCCCCCCCCCTTTGAGGGCGCACTGTACTTAGTGACTTATTTCTAGTGATTGGACCATGACACAAGTGATGTAATTTCTTAAGCTGAGTCATAAAAGTGTGGCTGCAGCCTCTCCCTCAGATTACTTGTTCAGGGAGAAGCTGTTATGCCCTGAGGACAATCGAGAAGCCTTGTGTAAAGACCCACGTGAGGAGAATGAAGGTCTCCTAGCCAGAGCCCGGGCCTCCTAGCACAGCTGTATGAGAGCAAGCCACCTCAGGTAGAGGTCTGCCAGCCCAGCCCTGCTTAGGATGGCTGGTGCCTCACCAACATCCTGACTGCCACCTCCTGAAACACTCACAGCAGTCTGAACATTTGCCAAGGTGCCTTGCACAGAATTAAAAGTCTTGCCCCAACACACAGTATTTTAAAACAAGAATCAGTTATTCACAAATTTTTGAAGGGCAGACATCTGGCAACAGTGTAACTGGACAGTTCTGCACCTTGGCAAATGTTCAGACTTTGTCTACCCAGCCTCTCTTCCTTTTGTAAAGTTTACCCAAGGAAATGACACAAGGTCCCTTCACTAGAGTAGTCTCAGGGAACAGTCTGAATCTCTCTTTGCCTTCCCAAGTTGTTCCTGGAAAAAGCCAGAACCTGAAAACTCCTCTATCTTCTCTCACGTGGTGTGGAGAAATATGTGATCCAAATAAAACCAGAAACACAAACCAGTAAGCCTCAGGCACAGAGAATGCCAGCTATTTGCCTGGGAGTTAGGCATATGGACCGGTTAAGCTTTCATACTACTTCTTCCCTTCTTCCAGACCCTCTCCTGGGCTCTCCCTTCCCCTTCCCCATCTCTTTAGTCCCTGCGGTTGCTACTAAAATTGGCAAAGGACACTGAATAAGACATTGTCTGACATGGTGTCTCTCCAGTAGTAGGAATAGAATAGCCCAGGTGAGGGTCCTCCTTGGGTGGTACATCTTAAAGGCAGCTATAGCTCTTTGACCCACTGGGTGGATCCACAAGGTGGAGTTTGGAGGGAAACACCCCCACTCTGATACTGGGGAAAAGGTCACTAGAAAAGGGGGGATGTCCAGGAGCATAAGCTACAAAAAATCAAAATCCTGAAAGGGATGTTGGTCTCCAAATAGTATTTCAGTATTTCATTGGCATAGCAACTCAGGTGGGCTTCCTGGAAGAGGAGCTGGGGTCATCTAGGACTTACTGTTCCTGGAGTGCACCAGCAGTCTGTGCTTAGTGATGTACTGGAAGGCTGTAGAGTTTTCATTGCGCCAGATCACAGATGTAGCCTGCAACACTGTCCCCAAATAAGACTGTTACCTGATCTTGAAAGTCTTGAAATCTGGTGTTGACTTGGATTCTTCATGGATAAAATATCTTTCAGGCACCCTTTTCCAGAACAGGGAGATTTCGTTGCTATTGAAGATTTAACTCGCTGAAGTAGTTTTCCTCCATCATCAGCTTATTAGAAAATTTCCCCAAATATTTTCAACTGCCTTTACATCGTTATAGAACAAGTAAGGCTTCTTAGAACAAGTAAAGCTTCTTCTGCTTCAACCACCAGAGCTAGCAGCAAATTGACCATCATGATTGAATCCAATCATTTCCATCCACTGCAAACAAATGTTTGGTCTGAGGGTGACTACTGTGGTGCTGAGAGAGAGAGGCTTCTGAGTCAGATCCAGGCCATGAGAAGCATCCCCATCCCTGAGACAATCCTTCTTGAGTTTTGTGAGGATCACTGCTTTCAATGCAGCAGGCTCTTTAGCAGCCTCCAGGACTTGGGTCTAATTCTTCAATACAGTAACAAAGGTCTAATGGGGCATGCTGGGAAGCAATACCCATCGTGAACTGTCATTACTCAGTGTGGTCTCCTGTGGGCAATTTAGCAATAGATTTTGTACAGTTGTGATGAACAGAACAACACAAGATTAAATCATGTACAAGGGAGAATGTCCTTGAACGATGTGATCAACACAAGATGCGTGAAACTGCTTGCACAGAAAGGCTACTATATCCACCAGGCGACCGAAATTGGGAATCACTGCTGTATTTCTGGCTCATAGTTGATCAAAACATCTTTATGCAGCTCAAGACTGTATATTGCTTGTTGCTACTGGCAGAGCAATCAAATGATTCCCTTTGTAATTCTCTTTCCACCAAAATGAAATTATCTCTGCGGACAAATCATTTGCAACCTATGGCCGGGCACGGTGGCCCGTGCCTGTAAGCTTCAGCCTATGAAGCGGTTGGGGCTAGGGATCGCGGTTCGAGTCCCACCTGGGGCCTGTAGCGAGACCTAGTTCCAAAAATATAGCTGGGCGTGGTGGTGTGCACCTGTAATCCCAGCTACCTAGGAAGCTGAGGCTGGAGATTGCTTGAGTCTGTGGTACCCCGGGCAATGAGAGCCTGTGGTTCCATGGGCAAAAATAGTGAGACCTAGTCTCAAAAAAAAAAAAAAAAATCATTTGCAACTTATCAATCTTCTACCTGAACACAAACTTTACTGAACATAGGACCTCATGAATACCAAGAATCACATCAAAATAAAGTTAAGCCACCTCCCCCCAACTGCAAATATTGCTTCGGCAGGTTTATTCTTCTGATAACATTGAAAGGGCACAGAACCATCCTTTCACCCAGTTCCAATTTTTATATAAATTTTCTAAACAGACTAGCTCCAGTAACCTGTTTTTTATTTTTTTTTCTGAGACTAGGTCTCGCTATTTTTGCCCGTGGAACTAAAGGCTCATGTTGCCCGGGGTTCCACAGACTCAAGCAATCCCCAGCCTCAGCTTCCCAGGTAGCTGGGATTACAGGCATGTACCACCACGCCCAGCTATTTTTTGGGAACTAAGTCTCACTACGGGCCCCAGGTGGACTCAAACTGCAATCCCTAGCCCCAGCTGCTTCATAGACTGAAGCTTACAGTCACAAACCACCGTGCTCGGCCTCCAGTTACCTATTAGTGAAGGATAAACTGCTCCAAATTCTGTGGCTTTCAACCACAACTATTTTATTATATATCATGCTCTTATGCGTGAGTGCCACATGTCGGTGAACAGGGTCACCCATGAGACCTATCTGCTACCTGAGCTGTTCCAGAGAGTTCAAGCTTCATTCCCATACCCAGGTGCTAACCAGGTAGGAGCAGGTGACATCTGTGGTGGTCTTAGTCTAAATATAATCAGTGACTTTAAGGTGTTCACCCAATTGTTAAGCTGATGATCCTTTAACCATAGGAGTGAGTTAAGGGTGGGCACCCAGAGGGGGGATTTAAGCCAGAGTGTCCAAGGTGGAGAGAAAGAGTGGGAACCCAGAAAGGAACCTCAGAAAGCACAAGGAACCCAAAGAAAGAACTGGAAGAGAACATTGGAAGGTTTGAGTGAGAACAGAGTGAACTGTTGCAGCCCTGAGAAGAGAAGGTCTCCATTCCTGGCCTCTGGAGAAGGATAGGGGACCAGCAGCCATATCCATCAGCCAATCACTGAGGAAGAGAAGCCGAGACCTTTGTAGACTGGGCTCCAGTCCCATCTCTTTCATTGCCTGAAGGGAGCACTAAAGGCCCAGGGCCTGGTATCTTCAGCTGTTTGTGGGTGATGCACTCTTGGCAAACCACATCGCTGTTGTCCTCGGAACTCCTGCTGACAGGTCATTGCACTCATGGACATTGACTGGATGAGGGAGCTGGCCCCTGTGATTGTGTTGATTTCTTTGTGGAATTAACCTTATCATTGCTAAACCCAAAGGTCTCTTGCAATTGTGCATGGGTGGAAGAACCCACAGACAGTGACTTGTATGGGGCACTGTCCCTTGATTCGGCTATAGCCCTTGGTACTTGTATCTGGTTCCTTGTTTAGTTTTGGGGTGCCCCAAGTATTGGCATACAATTTCAGTGCCCTGTGTGTGTGCACCTGGTTTCATCTCCTTGTTCAGTTTTGGGGTGCCCTGGGCTAACACCCAGTTTCACAGAGTCTCAACATGGATGTCTGGCAAATCAGATATAATTGGATCCCGCTCTTCTTCACTAAGTAGATGCAAGAACTTCCCATGTGTTCTCTTCAGGAAGGTAATGGTGACTTACATGGACTTATTATTCTTTAAGAATAGAGGAATGTGGAGAGCCATGTTCTCATTACTTCATTTCTGGCCTGCTCTGATAAGCTACTGAATGTTTGCCTAATGGGTGTAGAGGGAAAAGCGAAGTGTCCTTGGCTGTCTACAGAGCAATCTTTGTAAGATACCTCCTTGAGGTCACACTTTGTCCACATCTGAGCTTAGATAGTACTTGCTTTAGCTGTTCTCCTGGTAAAGATATGCTTGTAACCATGTGACTGACCCTGAATCAAAACTCTTTTGTTACTGATTGCAACCATGTGACCCTGAGTCAAAACCTTCCTTTGTTACTGATTGCTTCATGTTGTCTATAAAAGTCTGGTTCTAAATAAACTTGAGGCCACAATCCATAGAGAGGCCATGAGCCTTTCTGCCCCAGTCTTTTCGCTTGAATCTCAGTCCTTACCCTCCCCCCTCATGTGAACCGTTGGATCACATAACAGCTGGCCCACGACAGAGGAAGAACTGACATAGCATCCTGTCAATGGGACATGTTTCATGTCCCATTGATTGAAGGAGTCACAATCTAGTCTAGGTTCAAGGTGAGGTGGGCGTACCCTTCTTGCTGGAAGAATAAAGAAGTTGTGGTTTTATTTAATCTACCTGAGTTTTGCCTTTCAAGCTTACTTTTGTTATCCTGCTAATCATTTTGTCCTAAGACCTGCTGCACCAAGGAGTGCCACACCTTGTCTGATGCGCACAACTTACTGCCTGAAAAAGGATCCTCTGAGCAGCCGCTACTGTCTCTCTCCAACCCCCACCAGCACTCATGGATGATTGTGGAACGTGGAAGCTGGTTGAGAGATGGAGCTTCAGATAAGAGGAATACCTCCTATCTCTCTAGCCCCCTCTGGCATATCTGAAGGTAGGCAAAAGCACATCTCCCACTGGTCACCCAGCACCCACAATCCTTTGGAATGTCCCAAGAGACATATGACCTATTAGCAATGACTGTTGCCCTTAAAGGTAAATTCTCCTGTTATGGCACATTTCCGCATCCTCCCTGCTGCATGTCAGGTACACTTTGTTACTTCCTCATGACATTGTAACATTTCCTTGCTGGGGTATATAAGTGGTTTCTCAGTTTCATTAAAGTTGGACCTGAACATGCTTCCCAGGATCCCCATGCTGTGGGCTGGCCTCATAGATCCCTCTCCATCTCTTCCATCTCAGTTTCTTCTTCATTCCACACACAACTCCTAACAGATGTCTTTAAGCAGTGCTTCTCATGGTGTGGCTCCAGACCCAAGAGCATCAGCAAGACGTGGAGATTTGTTCTGAACATGGCTTTCAGGTTCCACGTCAGACCTACTGAATCAGAAAGTCTGTGGATGAGGCCCAGATGTGTTAATCAACAGGCCTTCTTGGTGATGCTGAGGATCACTGACTTAATAAGTCACTGACTTAATAAGAACTGATGCCATCTGAAATGGCTTTCTCAAGAAAGTTTATGTTTCTTAAAACACACATGCCGGGTATGGTGGCGCATGCCTGTAAGCGGCAGCCTAGGAAGCTGCGGCCAGGGCCAGGAATCACGGTTCGAGTCCCGCCTGGGGCACATAGCGAGACCTAGTTCAAAAAAAATATAGCTGGGTGTGGTGGTGCATGCCTGTAATCCCAGCTACCTGGGAAGCTGAGGCTGGGGCATGCTTGAGTCTGCGGTACCCTGGGCAATATAAACCTGTGGTTCCACAGGCAAAAATAGTGAGAAAAAGAAAAGTCTCAAGAAAAAATAGTCTCAAGAAAAAAATAAATAAAACACACGCACACAAGGTGGAGGGAACCTGTGAAAATCACAATGTGTTGTTTGTAGCTTCTGGAGAAAGGACGTCAAAGAAAGTTCAGTGCTTTTTAAAATTGTCTTCTCGGCACAACCAAAAGCCTCTCCCACCTATCTGGCATTCAGAGACTTTCCTCCTACCCACGAATGTTGTGGGCAGAATCAGGTGTAGACCAGAGGTACAGGGATATAAGGACCCACCGGAGAGTGTGGAGACCAGGCAGATTTATTGGATTACACTGGGAAAGGAAGCAACAGCCAAGACAGGCAAGGCCTCATGTACAAAGTGAAGGTCCCTAGGTTGTATTTACACTCCAGGCATGTGGATTGGTCAGGGTGCACGCTATCTTGGGTGGGTCCTGATGGTTTTAATTTCCATAATGGATCATCAGTTTTACAGATTACCAGCTTAATGGCACTTTTCCCCCTGGTAGTCCCACTCACTCCCTTCATCCATTCAAGTCTCCCAAAATTGCCTGCTGGGCAAGAAATGGGGACCTAGATTCCAAGTTTAGTAATGATACCACTATTGAGAAACTCCCTACAGAGACATTACTCCGTATTTCTAAAGAATCGCTTGCAGAAAGAACTTGCATCTTCTCCATCTTAACAGCAGAATGATTACACAGCTCAAAATAATTTCTTTTTCTGAGAATGCTCATCAATCTCCCTCACAGACAAAGGTCAGCTAAGATATATACATAATTTTGTTGCTTTTCTCCGTAACATCTTTCCTCTTTCTTCCATTTTTGCTCATTACATCTTTCTACTTTAAGTATATCCTTAGTTCACTTATATTCAGGCTTTCCTATCTTCTTACATAAACTGCCATAGCTTTTAGTATCTTCACAGTCTTCCTATGTTTATCATTCAGTAGTAAATATTTTCTAGGTTCCATTATGCTTTCTTAGGTAACCAACGAATTAGAGGTAGAAAGTCTCTTTCAAATTTTTGTATCTAACCCCGGCACGGTGACGCATGCCTGTAAGCTTCAGCCTATGAAGCGGCTACGGCTAGGGATCACAGTTCAAGTCCCACTCGGGGCAACACAGCAAGACCTAGTCCCAAAAAATAGCTGGGCGTGGTGGCGCGCACCTGTAATCCCAGCTACCTGGGGAGCTGAGGCTGGGGATTGCTTGAGTCTGTGGTACCCCGGGCAACATGAGCCTGTGGTTCCACGGACAAAAATAACGAGACTTGGTCTCAAAAAAAAAAAAAAAATTTTCTGACGATCAGAAAAGATGATATTCAACATTAGGGATCTGCAAACCAGAAAGGCCAGGTGAATAACTATCTTAGGCTTTACCAGTCAAAAGAGCTCTATGCACTCAAAATTACATGTTTGCCCCAAGGCAACAAAGAAGTGTATGAAAAATGAGAGGGGACAAGAGCTTGTTTTCCAACATTACTTAGAAAATAAAGCAACTGGCCAGATTCAGCCAGGGCCCAGTTTGCCAATGAGTGACTTAGATAGCACTGAGTCTTTGGTCACTATTAAGAACTGCCGTAACTTAGGGCATGAAGATTTGTCATGTTCCACACATGCTTGAAAAATAGTTATCATACCCTTAGCCTGCTCCACTTCTGTAAAGTTCAGATCTGGTGCATGAAAACATTAGCCTTGGTTGAATTATCATAGTGATTATGACACCGGGTTTTTTGAAACAGATGATTTCTCTTGACAGCTTTGCCATTTGGTGGTTTGGGCAAATTATTTCACATCTCTAATCCTCGGGTTCCTATTTTTAAGTGGAGACAGTAACTACAGTCAGGGGTCTGGCAGAAGGATTCAGTGAGACATATAAAGCACGTCGCAAGTGCCTAGGAGGCTTCACTCAGTAGCAGTAGCAATAGTAGCAATAGTAGCAGCAGCAGCAATAGCAGCATCACCGCCATGTCGTCGAACAGTCTCTGTGAGGCAGGTATGATCCTAACCGCCTTACAAAGAAATTAAGGATCAGACATGTTTAGGTAACTCGTCCCAAAGTTCAGACTCGGTGACAAAGCCCTGGGTGCCACCCCAACAGTTCCAACTCCTGAGTTCTCAGTGCTATGGCTCTCATTAACGCAGCCACAGGAGCTCGTAAGGCATTTTACTGGACACCATTCCTAAGTGATGGTGCGTTTTAAGACACGCGGAGAAAGGAGTTGCGAAATGCACAAGAAATAGTTCTTGGTTGCGCAAGTTCAGTCTTTATGGGGAAAGAGAAAGGTCCGGGAGTTCACCCTGGTTGCAAGGGCCCAGGAGGTGCTGGAGGAGGCAGGAGCCAACCAGCAGGTTTCTGGAAGGAGGGTGCCGCGCCGAGGCTGAGCATCTGGTCTCGCCGCTCCAAGGCAGCAGTCACGGCCGGCGGCGCTCCTCAGCCTCGATGACCTTCCTGCTGCTCACAGCCGCGCGGTCCTTCCTGCAGCCCGGCTCCACGTACCTAGAGTGCCCGGCGCCTAAAAATGCCCAGCGCTGACCTCCCGGAACGTGGCTTCTGCTTTAAAAACAAAAACAAAAAAACGGGCGCCGTTAGCACTTGGAGACCCAGAAACCACAGCCCGGAACTGCCGCTGACCGAGCGGGCGACGAGGGGACGCCAGCCCCTTTGGGTGACCTCCACTTTGACTTGGCGCCCAGCGTCCATCGCCGGGGCCCTGGAAGCCCCCGTGCAGTAGGTGAAACAGCCAGAGCATCTCCATGTCCCCAGCTAAGCCGGGGACTCTTCAAAGCCAGATCCTATGACCATCACAAGGGTTTTCTCCGCCCCGTCCGAGACGGAAAACTCGTGACTGGAACCCGAGAGCGGGGCGGGCTCAGAGACGCAGGGGCGGGGCAGCCCGCGCGGCTCGCGAGGCCTCCCCGACGGGTGGCGCGTGCGCAGTCTCTCGCGCCGGGACCTCCTTCCCGCCGCTGAGCCTAGGAAGCGGGACGCCAAATCTGTCCCCGCGCAGCCGCCGCCGCCGGGCGCCGAGCCGGGGGGCCGCCCTCCCTCAGGCGCGCCTGCGCACGTTCCCACGCACGCTCCGGCGTACGGCGGCGGCCAGGGGTCGCGAGCCGGTGGAGGACCCGCGCGCGGAGGAGCCCGGGGAGTCGACGCTTTTTCCCTCCCTCCCCCATTCCCCTCCCCGCTCCCTCCCCCCCTTCCCAAGAATGTTCCGCTACGAGGTGAGCTGTTGCGACCGGAAGTGACCCCTCCCTCCCTCGCGCGCCCCTCTTCCTCCCTCACCCCCCGCGCGTCCGTCCCGCGTGCCGGCGGGGGAGGGGGCGGGCGGGGGGCCGCGCGGCGCGGCGGGCCCGGGGTAGCGGCTCGACTTGCGGGCTGTGAGCTCGTCTCGAGGGGCGGGGCTGTCCTTGGGTGGACCGCTGAGGAGTGGGTCCCTTTTGGGGTGGGGAGGACCCGTTAACTGCCCTCAGTCGACCACCCCCGTCCCGGGAGGAGTGGCGCGGGGCAGAGCGTCGCACCCACCGGGTGGCTCCTCTGGAAGGAGAGGAGTGACCGGGGAAAGCCCGGCGACGGTTTCCCGCCCTGGACCCGGAACCACGGCTCCTCCAGTTGCACACAGGACACACTCCGAGGCACCGCACGCCCCTCCGCTCGGGCGGCCTCCGGGTCCAGGGGCCTGGTCCTCCTGCCCTTTGGCTGGGGCCGAAGACTGTTTACCGAAGAGGACTCCGAGCTGGGAGGGGGCGTGTCCAGCGGGAGTGGAGGGAGACGTGGGTTTGGTGACTGTGCCGGGAGTGTAGCAATAGTCGAGAGCCCGGACCGTGTCGCTCATCCTCAGTGTGACCTTGACCGACTCCTAATCGCCGGACAGAAAGTTTGTGGGTGTCTGAAATGAAAGTGTGGGTCGACATGGTCTCTGCAAGTCGTCCGAGTTTAAAAAGGCAGTGACTCGGTGAAAGTCGGCCTGTGCGCTTTGCCAGGGGGTGCTGGAAATTGCCTGATGCAGAGCTTAGTTGCTTGCCTTTTGGGTGTAAGTTTGGGCGGGCTTGAGACAGCATGGCCCTTTGACTTAACCTTTCCTTCAGTAACAACGGAGCTAAGAGGTAGCCAGGCAAGTTGTATCACCCACAGACCTACCTACCTAGATAATGTAACATTCTGAGTCTTTGGAAACTGGGGGCCCAGGCATGCATAGTTGCTAGGAATCACTTCAGACCAAACGAAGTTCAACATGGGAAGGGACAAGATGCAGCCCTCAGAGTTGCCAAAAGGGAAGAAAACTTGGAAAATAAATCCATTGAAAATTGAAGTAGAAGGGGGGGAAATGGTAGGCTCAGATCCACCGGGGTTGTTATGGTGATCTCTAGCCTTGTTGAGCAATCTACCATCACTGTCTGTGTCTCTGCCTCATAACTTTCTGAGACAGGTGGTTTTGTCCCTGTATTACCACTTAAGTGATTGAGGCTTGGAACCTAGTACAGAACCCTAGACAGTAATGGTCAAGATGTAGTTAATTAGGAAGAATGTGAGCCCAAGTTCTCACCAGCTCAAGAGTGGAGCCATGACTTGAACTTGTCATGTAACACTTTCCAGGAGTTCACTTAATTGTGGTTGAAAATTTAGCCTTGGTTTATACTTATAGGAAACAGAAGGGGTGAAGGATGGAAAATAAAGAGGAGACTTTAAAAGGAAATGAATAATAGCATATTGGAAAAGGGAACAATATGGGGAAGATGAGAATTTTGTTGAAAATTATACATGAAATACAAGCAAATTAATAGTGTTAACTTTCAGTGAACACTTTTAATGGGTGAAATAAAGGAAGTTGTGGGCATGCTTTTTGGTTGCATGAGGAAATGCTGTTATTGGATTCTTGATAAACTGTAAAAGCTTAAAAGAAATAAGGAATAGGAAGTTGGAATGTAAAGAAAGGGTACTGAAATCTTCCAGTGTTGGGAAATTGGGGGAATTTAAAATTTGAGGGCTGGGCACGGTGGCTCATGCCTGTAAGCTTCAGCCTATGAAACGGCCGGGGCTGGGGATCGCGGTTCAAGTCTCACCTGGGGCCCGTAGCAAGACCTAGTTCCAAAAAAATACCTGGGCGTGGTGGCGCGCGCCTGTAATCCCAGCTACCTGGGAAGCTGAGGCTGGGGGTTGCTTGAGTCTGTGGTATCCCGGGCAACGAGAACCTGTTGTTCCACGGGTAAAAATAGCGAGACCTAGTCTCAAAAAAAAAAAAAAAAAAAAAAGATATCTTTACAAGAAGTTATAATGAAGCTATTATGTTAATTAGGAAGGTAAGATGAACATTTTTATAACTTTTAAAATGAGGTAGTGAACTTCATGAATAGATAACCCTTTTTCTTTTTTAGTCTTTGGAGGATTGTCCTCTGGATGAAGATGAAGATGCTTTTCAAGGCCTGGGAGAAGAAGATGAAGAAATTGATCAGTTCAATGATGATACATTTGGGTCAGGTGCAGTTGGTAAGTACCATCTTCCTCTCATATCAACTTGCTCTTTTCACATGCCCCTTTTGTAAGCAGTCTGTATTGTAACCTCTGTCACTAAGTTGGCAAAATATTCTGCCCCTGGTCTCAGAACAGTCATATCTTTACTGGAAACATTAAATGCTCCTCTGTGCTTCTTTTTGAGTCACTTACAAACTCAGTTTTCTGTAAACTACTTGACCTATGGCTCTAGGTTGCCCCTATTCGAAGTTAAGATGGTTAAAGAAGTAGACATTTTACAAAGGCTTAAAGTCATCCTAGAAAAGGGAAATTTTTACTTCTAGAACATGTAACTTAAAGAAAACTAATAGACCAGAAAAAAACTCAGATTAGGGGGTACATGTTTGAAAATTGAGTTAGTTGTTTGATCAATTTCATGGCCCGACCTGCTATTGACTTACAGTATCTTTAATTAAAAAAATTAATTTTAAGTCTAAATTTTGATCATAGAAAGTCTTCATAATTTAGAAAAGTGCTGTTCACAACTAAAAATTTTCCATCCTTAGATACAGGTAAATATTCTAGGACTTGAAAAAGGTTAAAAAGTTAACAAGCCAAATTAAATTTTAGAGGCTACAAGAAGAGTTATAATTATTGAGGTGAGAAATTTAGATAGCAAGCTTATGTGATAAGAAGGTTTGAGAACTAGAGCTCCTGGAACAAGTATATAAATACATTGATTAAACTGTACCTTAAAAAATAACTAAGAGTTAATGTTAATAATTTTGCTTTGGTATTGTGTTGTAAAGCAGCAATAACGTTGTTTTGTTCGACTGTATAAAGGTGTGCGATTTCTTTGGAATTAGCATTTCTATCTATACAATACATTTAAAGTTAAATAGTTAGGAACAAGTGAAAAACTAGTACACTCCCACGATGTTGAATATAAAAAACAAGAGGTCTTAAAATGTTATAATGGTTATTGGTTTTGCAGTAACGCAACAGGTTAAATTTATTAAGGCTTATACTGAGTTGAATAACTGGAAAAAAATGGAAGTGTATGCATTGTCAACTAGAGTTTACAGTTGGCAGCAAAGAACTAAAACTGCCTCCACTGGGACAGCAAGAGAAGTGTTTTAAGATAGACGCTATCCTCATTATTGAAGGGAAGCAAAGGCCTGGACCACAGCCATAGTTTAGGAGATGAGATCATTCAGGAGCATGACCTGATCTAAAATGCTTTTCTCTCTCCCTGAAAAACCCTGGTGAAGGGACTTAACCAATTTAAAAAGTAGGGAATGGAGGTAAATTGTAAGTTATATTTGTAACTTAGTTTAGAGATAACTCATGAAATACCATAGAAGCTACAAACAGGTTTCTAAAACTCTTATTTACAATATTGTGTTTAATGTTACCATTTTTAAGCAAATTTCCTCAGTGTCAAAATGAAGATTTATAGACATTAATGCTGAAATAGGCAGCATAGTAATTGCCCTCAGTTTTGACTAGACAAAAGTGCCTTCTCATTGACTTGGAGTGCTGACAGTCTTTTTTTTTTTTTGAGTTTTTATGTACCTCACAAGATGGGAAAATTATTGCCTTAAAAGGACATTAGAGTGTGCAGAACTATATTTAATATGATGGGAAAAAGAAAATACACACACATTGAAAAAGCCCACAGTAAAAGGATGGGTAGTAGAAAGTAAAGACAATGAAACAATATAGTTAGTTCACTTTGTTCTGTAGGGCATAGGATAAGAAGAATTCCTTGGTCAACAAAGTTTATGGTGAAAAAAAGATTACCAAATGTAAGGCCTTTCTATTGAGAGAATAAAAGACTTAAATTGTAACATTAAAGTCCTAACTTTTCTGACACCATTTTTCCCACACAATATTTATCAAGAGAAACTGTTCCTTAACCCAAATGTTCATGTTTCATAGTTCAGGAACGTGGGTCAGTGACAGACTTCTGTGGAGTCAACCCAAAGAATTCTTTACATTCCAAACTCATGTTGCATTCTGAAAGATACCAGCCTTCCTTGTTGCCTCACAATCTTTCATGGAATCATAATTTTGGTAGACGTCTGTGTATGCCTTCTTTCTTAATTCAGCCACAGTAGACTCAAAGAAAACTGTGGCTCCAGGCACACATGAATGCTTCCACCAGTGTGAAAATGTGGACACTTAGCCAGAAGGCCGCACGTCTGAGCTCCCATCAAAGCACTGACGCCATGGTAGTTAATTCTCCTCACCACCAGCATGCTTCTTAACATCTTGAGAGATGTAGGAGAAGGATTTATAAAAAAGAAATTGCTTCCTCTGATTTGTTTAGTACACCTTTACTGCAAGATCCATATGTAGCTGTACAGCTAATTTAAACCAGGAGATCAAATGTCAGGCCTTTGACATGTGTTTTGGTTTGATGGCTTTTAATTCAAGGAGTCAACGTCTTGAGCAATACCTGTTAGTACGGTAGTTATTTTAAGTTATAGCTGCAAATGCTCTGATGTCACCTTAAGACACTGGTCACAATCTTTTGCTTGGAAAAATGTTTGCATCATCATAGGGCAGTAAATGGGCCACCATAATTGCAACTCATGCTCTAAAAATAAAAGATTACACCTACAAGGTGCTTATTTGCTGGGATACATTCTAATGTTTTACACAGATTATTAATCCTCATAGCAAGTCTGTGAAGTAGATACTATTATTATCCACATTTACCAAATAAGGAAGGAAAGTGACAAAGGTTAAGTAGCTATAAATTACAATCTATGTAAGCAACCAGTGTTGTGAAAACAGTTTTTGGGAACCTGCTTCCACTTGGAAGGGCTCCCCATTCTTTCTGTTTCTCTTTTACTGATAGCTGCTAATGTCTTTAGGGACTGAGATTGCCTTAAAATTATACCAGTTCCTTTTCATTTTGTTTTATTCCCAGGTATACCTGAGATAGATTTCAGGGCAATTTTACAAGTTTATGAAAGCAATCAGGATCTCAGGAACTCACAACAGGGTACTGGTTAATTATTTGAATATTAGCCAATCACACTTTCCCTTCATTTCTGCTTTTCTGGCTCTCCTTTATCACTTTGTCCAATATGGGTGATGTCATATCTAAGTGACTCTATTTTGATGTCATTTAGAAAAGATACAGAGCCAAAACTCCTGGTAGTAAGGGAATGTGTGATTGCTAGCATTCTGCTGCTTTTCTCAGGAACTTGAAAAATCTGAAATGAAGATGTTGGTATTCTGTGGTATAGAGCCTTTGCTTACATGTTTGAAAAACTAACCATTCACATCAGAGCCATTCTCACAGAACAGGGCTATTTAACCAGTGTTTTTAAAATGTAATTACTCAAGACAAATCTGTGGTTAAGATTCATCTTTGGTGGAATCTGATAAAATTGGTAAACATGAGTGTAGGAAGTGGTAGATGAAAGCAATGTAAGCCAGAGCACTACTGCATTAGTATCAGTCTATCCATTTAATGTAAAATCAATTTAATGTTAAAAGCCAATCAATTTAATGTAAAAGAAAAAAATCCCTGGTTCAGGATTTTAAATTTTTGGCATTGTTGGGTTAGTCAAGTTGCAGAAAACAATTTGTCCTTTAAAAACTTGATCGATTTGTTCTTCCTTAGGAAATTGGCACACATTAATGTCAGAATTGCTTTTTGATTACACTATTATTTAAGAATTTTTTTCAGTTAACTGTAAATTAATACTACAATTTTCATCTAAAGTGGGTTTTTACAAGCAGAGCATTCAGATGTACCACATTGTTCAGTTAGTGGTTTTAATTCTACCAAATTAGAAGTTCTGAAGCCCCCATTTTCTAGTGTTATGTGATACATTGTTATATAATGAAAAGTAGCAAACTTTAAATGTTTATAAGCTGTTTTTGAAAGGAACTTAGCCTACTTAAATATTTCCCTAAGATGTTAGGATATATAGTAGTCATTGCAGCATTAGTCATTACATTGGAAATTTGCAAATAATTCAAATTTCCTTCAGTAGGGAATAAGTTAAATTGTTTATCAGTAGAATAGAATCTTTTGTAGGTACTAAAAAGGTGAGATATTATCAGCAGTTTGCATGTGTATATGCATGTGTAAAGAGATGTTAGGGTGAATGTATATGCTTTAAAAAACTTAGCATACCTGTGGAATTATGGTGAGCTTTCATTTTTTTTTAGGTTGACAGATTTAATTTTTTAACAAATATATCTTTTAGGTAGAATAAAGGCAATTTTAACAAGTTGAACTTTAGCACCTTCATAAACTTGTTAGTAATCTGAAATCTTCTTTTAACATAGCTGTCATTTACTTTATATACCCTTGATATATTTCTTCAGTATATAAGAAGCACCTTTTCTCTTGTAGTATCTTTAATTCTTCCTTCTCCTTTTAGTGAAGTTTGTTGAAAATTATAAAAGGAAGAATATCATTGAGGGCATGTCTTCAAATGTTGTACTTTCATCTTAGTCATAAAAGGAATTATCTGTTACCCTCTCTGTTAAATTTTGTAGAAAATAAAAAAAAGTTAAATAAGAACATAATGTATACAAAAGAATACATCAGGTTTTGTGCACTGGGGTGAGATGAAAAGATTATTTGAATTTGAATACTGAAGGGAGCAAAAGAGTTTTTCTGATGGAAGCAGAATGGAAGACTGGAATGATAGAAGTGATGGAAGTGTGGTCTAGATCTCAAGAAGCTGATAAAGGGTTCTGAAGATTCCCCTCTACTGTAGTGTGACTCAGGTGATACTGTGTCAGCATAAGAATGAGGTGACAACCTAGTGTCAGTGCTGTAGACTGAACAGAGGTTTGAAGAAATAGCAGAGACAGCGGCAAAACAGAGCCTCAGAAGATAAAAGAGCTGACCCTAGTCCTAGTCCCTTTGCCATGACCCTGTTTACTACATTAGCACCCCCAGTTTCCAGTATTGCCTTCCTTCAAATTTCCTTTTCAGTATAGTTGCCAGAGCCATTCTTTCCTAAAGTCCAGTCACATCCAGATCTCCGGTGACCCCTGTTTCAGAGGGAACCAAAGACTGAGGGAGCACCCTCCTCCTCTTCTCTTTGACCTCATTTTCTTACTTACTCCTTCCTTTGGACTTTCCCGTCCAAGCAAGATCCTTACTGTTTCTCTAAGTTGTTGGTTGCTTCAGGACTTCCTGTTGACTGTCCCACTGCCTATAGCGCTCTTCCCCAAATAGCCACATGGCTGTCTTCTTGATGACCAGTAACCAGTATCTTTTGAAAAAATTTTGATCTGCCTCTACTTTTTCTTTTTTTTTTTGAGATTAGGTCTTGCTATGTTGCCCGTAGTAGTCCCAATCCCGCACTCAAGTCATCCCCAGCCTCAACCTCCCAGGTAGCTGGGATGACAGGTGCCCGCCACTGCACCCGGCTGCTTTTTTTTTCCTGGGGTAGTCTCAAACCCGTGGACTCAGGCGATCCCAGGCCTCTTGTCTCCTAGCACTTGGACTACAGATGCGTGCCACCACACTTGGCTTCTCTCTATATTTCTTTTTCTTTTTGCCTGTAACCGCAGGCTCACATTGCCCAAGTTACCATGGACTCAAGCAATCCCCAACCTCAGCTTCCCAGGTAGCTGGGATTTTAGGTATGCGCCACCACACCCAACTGTTTTTTTAGAACTAGGTCTCACTACTTTGCCCAAGTGGGACTCAAAGGAGCCGTGGCTCTAGGGTACTGCTTACAGTCATGCACCACCATGCTCGGCACTCTCTATTTCTGTGGCATTTATTGTACATCTTTCTCTGCCCTGCTTGAAGGAAAGCTACAGGGCCCGGATCCATGTCTGGTTTGTACACTGGTATATTAAATTATGCACCTAAAGCTATGTTTGTCACATAATAAATGATCACCGAATAGTAACTGAATAACTGAATGCATTCAAAGGCTTGTAAAGAAGATGGCAGTTGTAATCTAAGCCAGCTGATGTTAGTACAAAAATTTAACTTTTTTTTAAAGCTCTTGCCTGAATTGTTATAGATTCTTAAGACCAATAGACTGTAGTATGCATATCTAGCACCAGTTTAGAAACCAATTTCAGAACATAGTTGGGACCCCAATGATAATATTGAATTTTGAAACATTTGAATTTTGTACCAGATATTCTTACTCCTCTTTATTGGTGCCCCTTTGTTTAAAATTTATTTCATGTCTCTAAATGGAAGTGTAGCTTCCACCTATCTTCTGAAGTTGCAGTTGTTCGTTTGATTAGCAGAAGAATTTTATAAAATCTTGCACTGTGAACAATAGCTCTTTTTTGTGCTTTCCTTCCAGATGATGATTGGCAGGAAGCACATGAGCGACTGGCTGAATTGGAAGAGAAGCTGCCAGTGACGGTTAGTGAACAGACAGGCAATGGAGAAAGAGATGAACTGGACTTGTTGGGCGACCATGAGGAGAACCTGGCAGAAAGACTCAGTAAGATGGTGATTGAGAATGAACTGGAAGATCCAGCTATCATGACAGCCGTGCAGACCAGGCCAGTTTTGCAAGTAAGTTCTCCTGGTTTGAGCAGACCAATAATTAAGGAACGACACCACATGCTGCCATTTATTTCAGCTAGCGTAACGGGAGGATTGCATATGTCATGGAAAATTGTTACCACAGTTCCTGATGGTGGCACAGTAGAGATCAATTTAGTCACCCACAGAGCCTGGACTCTTCCAGACTTTATGTATGTGCTTTCCTTTTCTTTTATCTTTTTAAAGCCTCAACCAGGAAGCCTCAATTCCAGCATCTGGGATGGATCTGAAGTTCTGAGGCGAATCCGAGGACCACTGCTTACTCAGGTGCGAAGCACTTTTCTCTTACATAAAGTTCCCAGTATCTGAAAATTTTAGGACTCCTGTAGTCATCCCTCCCTTACTGAAACAATGTGCAGAGATGGGTGTCGTTTGCCAGCACCCTTAGCTGTGTCTGCTGTTTGTCCCCTGCTCAGCCACCATGCTGGTGCTCACTTGACTGTGCTTCATTTTGAAGAGTTTAAGTAGCACATTAGAACTCAAAATTAAGTCATGTCTTAACAAAACTATAAGGATGGAGAACAGATCAGAGTTGCCAGCATCTGCTGGTGGGAAGGGCTTGACTGCTGAGAGACATTCAGAGGAATTTGGAGGAGTCGTAAAACTGTTTGGTGCATTGAGTGTAGTGTAGATCCATGAGTTTATCAGAATTCAGAACTGTGCACTAAAGAAGATAAATGTTACTAGATATGAAATAATTAGAAAGTTTTTAATTGTCAAGGTACAGTAGCACTGCATAGGGACTGTTAAAACATTTCCGGTCAGCTAATTACTCTCTTCTTGTGCACTATTTCTGTCGATTAGGAAATGCCAACAGTGTCTGTCTTAGAATATGCCTTGCCTCAGAGACCCCCCCAGGGCCCAGAAGATGAGCGGGACCTCTCTGAACGTGCGTTGCCAAGGCGGTCAACGTCACCCATCATCGGGAGTCCTCCCGTTCGCGCCGTGCCCATCGGCACTCCACCTAAGCAGATGGCTGTGCCCAGCTTCAACCAGCAGGTACCTCTCATTCACAGGCACTCAGCCCAGGAAGTTGGGAATCTGGGCACAATTATTTGGGAAATGGGTGATGCTGGGAGGCGGGTGGAAGATTTGGGTAGGCGTTAGAGTAGAAAACTAGCCAGTTAGAGGAGAGGTTAGTGCCAAGCAGAGATACAGTCCCTGGCGCCCTTTGCTGGTTCTGCTCCTGTTGCTGCTGTCTTTTGATCGGGGAGAAAGGCTAGTTAAGCACACCTAGTGTCTATATCTTTTGCAGTTGTTTTGCTGGCTGCCCAACACATTGACAGAGAGGTAGCTGAAAGCTGGGGGGAGTGGGAACACACAGCACTGTCCACATCCCTTTTTACCTTTAAGATATCCCTGCTTTCCCTAGAGCCTGTGCAGTCCTGTTCCATAGACTTCCCTCCACCTGAAACCAGCAGCTGAAAAGGAAGGCCAATGTGGAAGGTATGGGGGGAGGGTGGTGTTGGTATGGCCTAGTTAGGTTCAACATCCTATGAAATGGTGGAGTCACAATGTAGCGCTAAAGAGCTGAGCATGGCGGCCATATCACAGGGGCTTCAGAATAGGACTTAGTTAATCCTCCAGCTTTCTTATCATTCCTTCTCCCTCACTGCTACCAAAATATATCCTCTTGGAGAGAATTTGCAAGTCAGAATATCTGCTGGTACCTCCCTCAGATAGCATGGAAGGGTGGGGATAACTGGAGAATTAGCTAAATCTTCCTCAGTTAAAAGTGGCACATTCTTGATATTTGTGAGAGGAAGTGACACCAGAGGGTCTGTACTTGAACTCATAGTTGTAGCAATGTGCTTAGACGTAGGGCTTTACATCGAGCTCTTTGTCTCTACCAGTACTTGAGGGGAGAGAATATAGAGGGAAGAAAAACTGACTTCATTTGAGTGTAGTTGTGTATATGTTTCCTGCTAGATCCTCTGTCCGAAGCCTGTCCATGTTCGACCCCCAATGCCGCCACGTTACCCTGCTCCCTATGGTGAGAGGATGTCGCCAAACCAACTCTGCAGTGTCCCGGTAAGTTACTCACAACCTCATGACAGCGTGCACTATGCGTTTCTTACCACTGCCTGTATTGTCACTGCTAGTATACGGACATCTGTATTGTACTTTTAACTTTTGTCGATCCCATGTTTGAATTTCTGGGTCTTACAGTTCCCAGGTCCAGTGACATGGTTCATCATGTTCCTTTGTTTCTTAGTTCAACTTTCATCTTTAAATGTCTAAATTCAGTGTGATTGTCTGATTTGCAACTTCAGCCCTTTGCTTTCTACCAGCTGTGATGTGATCATAGTGTTTAGAACTAATATTATTACTCTTTTCTGTTTCTTTAGTGAACAAATTGACTGTGTAGTTTGAATATTTATCCTTGTTTATTCTCCACTTCTGCTGAATTCTCTTATTATGTTAATTTGCCCCTTTTATAGCATCATTTTTTTCTTTCCTTTTTTCTCTTAGAACTCTTCCCTACTGGGCCACCCATTCCCCTCCAGCGTTCCTCCTGTTCTCAGTCCCCTCCAGAGAGCACAGCTGCTTGGAGGAGCACAGGTAAGCCTGTGATTAGCCCATCCATTAGAAGCTCTCTTAGTTTTCTTTTTTTTTTTTTTTTTCCTATGGATCACTACTGCCTCCTTTTTTCTTTTTCAAAGAAAGTTATTGATGGAAACAGTATTTACCTTTCTATGGATGAAAGTAGGGACCTTGGCAACTAACTAACCTTAAGATCTTATCCCTCTTGTAGCTGCAGCCTGGACGGATGTCTCCCAGCCAGTTTGCCCGGGTCCCTGGATTTGTTGGTAGTCCAGTTGCTGCCATGAACTCCAAGTTGCTGCAAGGGCGAGTTGGGCAGATGCTCCCCCCAGCACCAGGCTTCCGTGCCTTCTTTGGTGCTCCACCCCCTGCTGCACCTCCTCCACAGCAGCACCCTCCTGGCCCAGGACCTCACTTGCAAAACCTAAGGTATACACAACAAACGCCGTTGTTTATCCACCGTCAGCCAAGTCTCCCACTTATTGACATTGTGTTTTATGATGTCAGCATCTCACAGTACTTTTGCAGTGGTTTGTTTTGAGGTGTTGCTGAGGCCTCGGGTTTCCAAGCACAGTGTTTGACAGTCTGCAGGCAGCTTTCTTAGCAGTCACATTTCCCTCGAGTTACGTGGTCTCTGTGGACCTTTGTTTGCACATTACCAGTTAATCACCTCTTATTTCTTGAGTTTCTTAGCCTCACTTAATATATCCATTTTATGAGCATACTCTTACGTGCATACATAAAAAGTGCTCGTCGTTTAATAAGGACAGCAGACACGAGGGCAGGCAGAGACACTTGACGCCAAGTAACTGGCTAATCTCAGTCGCTTGCTTCTACTCTGGTTTTAGAACGAAGGACATTTAAGTACTTAATGGCATGTGTTTCATCAGTTAGAGCTTTCCAGAAAAACAGAATTAATGGAGATTTTGTGTGTGTGTGCGCGCGCACGTGTGCGGTGTGTGCGCGTGTGTGTGTGTGTGTGTGTGCATGTATTTATTTTAAGGAATTGACACAGCATTGTGGAGACTGGCAAGTCCAGAATCCATAGGGTAGGCCAGCAGGTTGGAAATTGAAGTAAAAGTTGAAGTGCAGTCTTGAGTTTAAAAGTTATGGGGCAATCTGGAAACTCGGGTAAGAGTTTCAGTCTTGGAGCAGAATTCTTTTTCTGGGAAACACTGTTTTTGCTCTGTAAGGCCTTTAACTGTTTTCATGAAGCTCAGCCATTTTTTTTTTCCTGAATTCATCCAATTGTAAATGTTAATTGCTTCTATAAATTACATCTACACGATACCTTTACAGCAACATCTAGGCTAATATTTGGCAAACAACTGGGCACTCTAACCTCCCCAACTTGACATATAAACTTAACCTTCATCTTCTGAAAGCTGACGATACAAAGACTTGCAGAATGGGGAGGGACTAGAATAGCATGGGGAGAGTCCTCAGACTGGACTATGGTGAGGACCCAGAGTGCTTTGGCAGTGGGTGCACTTTGGTGACTCCACCTGAAGGGGGCCATACTATACCTCCGGAGTACTGTCAAGGTCATAAGCCAGGTTATAAGCTTCAGTACAAATTGAAAATATAAATAAATAAACTTCAGACCTAACTTCAGTTTTGTTGGTTGAAATCCATTAAGTCTGTTTAGAGATACCTACTTAAGCAAAAAGGAAAGATTTTACTGCTGATTCACTCAAATTTCGATTTTCTCTTTGGAACTAAGAATTTGTGGGCGATACATAAGTACACCTATCCATTCTTTTTGAAAGAGAATAGACTTCAACATCCTCTCGGGTGAACCTGTGTAAAGTTACCCTGTCCTGATAACATTTTTTAAAATTTCAAGTCATTGAAACAATAGAATTAAAAACTCTTCCTTTTCATTAGATCTCAGGCCCCGGTATTTAGACCAGATACCACTCACTTACATCCACAACATCGTCGACTCTTACATCAGAGACAGCAACAAAATCGAAAGTAAGTATTCATCCTGCTCCTTTACAGCTTCCTAATTCAGCTTTTAATTTTGACAGTAAGACAAAGTATCGCTAACTTATATTTTTAGTAAATTTAGTTAGTACCTAATTTATTCTGCTGGTAAAGTCAGATCATCTGTGTTGTCATTTTATTTATTTTGTGAGTATTCTAAGCTCTAAATGATCAGATTTTATCAACTTCTTTCCACAATACTGTGACTCTTGCAAGTCAGAAATGCAGGTTAGGTGTGATTGAAGTCAGCATTATACACTCAAACCTTACCAAGTTTTCAATAGCTTACCTAGTCTTTACTTCCTTTTGCTTTCCATTCAGCTTGGAGGTAATCTTGAAATAAGTGTCTACCCTTACATTTCAGTCTTAGGCAAAGTCAATGATCATTCTTTATTTTTGTCTTTAATTATTACTCATTTAACAGATTCGAATTCATATAGGTGACCTCAGCTATGTGATAGTCACTGTGGTAGGTTTTATGAATTAAAGAAAAACAAACACAGAAAACCCCTACCTTTAAATCATTCACATAAAAAAAGTTAAGCACGTTTCTTGAAATTTCAGTCTTATAGTTTCAGTCTCTGAGATTTTTTTTCCCCTCACCCTCAAAGACATTCTAGAGTTTTTTTAAATGGGAAAATAAACAATTTGAGCTTTTAAGACACAGAAGCACAGCCCATAAAGTTGAGTGAACTAAAATATGAGACCTTCGGTGCCTGTAGTTGACAATATGCTGTTGTACACTTCAGAATTTGTGAAGAGGGGAGATCACATGTTATTAGATGCTGCCCTTCCCACCCCTCACCCCCCCCCAAAAAAAAAAGATGATGCACAAGGAAACACTGATAGGTATTGATGTCTGTTACTTTGACTATGGTAATGTTATCACAAGAGTTTGCCTGTGTTCATATATGTCAAATTGTACATATTAAATATGCCATTCTCTGTGTATCAATTGTATTTTAATAAAGTTTTAAAAATTTTTAGTGCAAATTTAAAAATATTTAAATTTCTAGTAACAAAGAACAACATACACAAACGTGCAGTTCCCAGTAGAAGAAATCTACAGGCCTCATTAAAAAAAGATTTTCAAGCTCAGTTGTAATCAGAAAAATGCAGATTTAAAGTGAGATGACCATTCACAGATCAGCTAACTTGAAGGGTCTTAACACTTGTTCTTGGCGAGAAGGGAGTGTACAGACTTTTGAGAGAATTTGGCAGTAAGTAATAAAGTAAGTAATGTGGTTCTACCACTTTCTAGCAGAGCTGCTCTTCATTATATACCTGGGTATGTTACCAACATGAATAGATATGAACGGCCTCAGTTAAACAAGTAATGAGCAGAATTACATGTCTAAGTCAGTTTATGTAAAACCAAAAAGCGTAGTAGTAGGCTGTAGTATTTAAAGACAGATATACAACTAATTATAAAAAAGATTTCAGGGAGGAGACATACATACAAAGACAGGGTAGTTGTTTTTCTTAGATGGATGAAGAGCTGAACACGAATCCAGAGGGGTACTGACTCTCAGCTGTACATGGAACACTATTATTCCAACATTAGTTTTTAAAAACCTAAGTAAATGAATGTTGATTATGATGTGACTGGGCTTTTCACAATATTTGAAGTATTTCATGATTTTCCAGTTTAAAAAATTGTGTGTCATCCTGGAGTCATAGTGGCCTATCTTCATATCTCTTCCCCTGCCATGTTGCATACGCCTTTGGGCAAGTTCTTCAGCTCTTTTGCCTTCCATTGTCTTAAATGAAGAAAATAAAGCTACCTACCTCATAGGGTTATTGTAAGATATGTATGAAAGTTTACTGATGAAAGTGCTTAGCAACTGGTAAGGCACTTAGATCTTTGTTTCATTTCCTCAATTATGTATTGCATAGCTCTCTCAAATTCTGTTACAATTCAGATATTTCCTACTCTTAACAAAAGCAGTAGGGAGTTTTTTTGAATTGGCTTGTTTTACTTCTTCATTGTTAAGCAGCATAATGAACGTACACACTTGGCATGAATGTGGCATGTGTTTCCTTTTTAGTCAGCATCGGAATCTCAATGGTGCTGGAGACAGAGGGAGTCACCGAAGCAGCCATCAAGATCATCTCCGAAAGGATCCGTATGCCAACCTCATGTTACAGCGGGAAAAAGATTGGGTCTCTAAAATCCAGATGATGCAACTGCAAAGCACTGATCCCTACCTGGATGATTTCTATTACCAGGTAAAAACTCTGCACCAGCTTTGAGAATAATAGGTTAGTTCCTTATATAGGTGAAGATACTCATTTGAATATTAGTGAACTTCAGTGTAGTAGAATTTTATTCAAGTAGATAAGAATAGACCAAGCAAATTATATCCTCTTTTCAAGCTCAAGAGCTTCTTACACTAAGTCACTGAAAGTCTTTTGATTCTTGCATGTGGAAGCTCTCAGGCTAAGTCGTTCAAATTTCTTTGACATCAATAATCAGGTTCTTTTAATTGAGACTATTGGCAGTCTAACTTTATAAATATTCTGTCACTGTATAGCTTTTTGAAGGCTGGGATTTGATGAAGCAAATTTCTAACAATCTAACAAGAATTAGAGGTTGATACATTTATAGGGTTCAGTTGTATGAAAACCATTAGTATCAGTGTTCTTTAATCAGTGGTAAAGAGCAAGCCTCTTCTGTGCTTTATTGTGATAGAATTACTTTGAAAAACTGGAGAAATTGTCAGCTGCTGAAGAAGTGCAAGGTGATGGCCCTAAAAAGGAACGCACCAAGCTCATTACGCCTCAGGTGGCCAAACTGGAGCATGCCTATAAGCCAGGTAAGGTCTCAGTGCTGTACGAAGAGGTATGATTTGCTCTTGATAGGTTGATCCTGTAGGGGATTAGAAAAGGACGTTTAAAACTGATTCATGCAGTACCATTGTCATTAGTAAGTGCAGAGATCTTGATTGAAACCTCCTTGATCAGTCTTAGATTCTTTCTACGAAGATCCCATAACCATATTTTAAGATGTTACAATTTCTAGTATCCCTAAAATAGATTAGGGAGAAATATTTAAGATTTTTATTTATCATTGCAACCAAAAACAAAAATCAGAACAAAATTAGTTTTGATACGAAATTCCTTTAAATAACACGTAGATTTTTGTAGTAAATAATCAGATTATGAGTAAAAAAAATAAAAAGAGGCTATGAAGATTTTCTTTTAAATGCCTGCCTGCGTTACTGAGTTTTTTGGTTTTTTTTTTTTTTCTTTGCAGTGCAGTTTGAGGGCTCTTTGGGAAAACTTACTGTTTCTAGTGTGAATAATCCCCGAAAAATGATTGATGCTGTTGTGACATCTCGGAGCGAAGATGATGTAAGTCTCAACAGAGCTGTCTGTAAGAGAGTCTGGGTCAGCACCACTACTTTTTTTTTTTTTCTGAGACTAGGTCTCGCTATTTTTGCCCGTGGAAATGCAGGCTCACGTTGTCCAGGGTACCACAGACTCAAGCAATCCCCAGTCTCAGCTTCCCAGGTAGCTGGGATTACAGGCGCACGCCACCACACCCAGCTATTTTTTTGGGACTGGGTCTCACTACGTGCCTCCAACAGGACTCGAACCGTGATCCCTGGCCCCGGCTGTGGCTTCCAAGGCTGTCACCTACAGACATGTGCCACCATGCCCAGCCAGCACCACTACTTTTGAGGTCCCTGTGGCCCGGAATCCACATTGTCGTTCATAGTCTAACATGAAGCTCCCCGCCTGGACTGCCGTGGCCTTTTCTGCAGATGTGCTGGGTACTAACACTTCACACTGAAGCAGCCATGCAGGACTTAGAGTAACAAGAGTCTCTAAATGGGGCAACTATAGCTGCAGAAAAGTCAGCTTTTTACTCATGGTCTTAAAATTACCATTTAAAATTTTTCATATGATATCTTCATTTTCTGCATTCCACAATTACCTTTGCCTATGTGTAATTCAGTTAATAGTGTATGTGTGGGTTGATTCAGTCAATCCTATGGCATTGTCCACATTAGTGTTGTTTTAGGTTATTTCAGAGTCAGGATTCTCTTCTCACACTGTTGAGACAAATGGAACTACTTCAGAAATTATTTAACAGTATGAAGAGTTCGCATTGAACTGTCTTTTCTCTCTTTAGGAGACAAAAGAAAAACAGGTTCGGGACAAGAGACGAAAAACCCTTGTTATAATCGAGAAAGTAAGTTTTAGGTTTGTAGCTATAGTTTCAAATAAGTACAGATTTTGTCTGAGCTTATTCTGTTAATAGCTCAGCTTTTAATTATATCTCTGAATTAATCAGTCCATTCACTTACGGTTGTCTTTATGCTTGCTATCCTGTTTGACCTTGAATCTTTATATATACATTTTTTTTCTACTGAAATGGAAAATAGAAGCATTTTTACTTCCTTGGGATTCTCAGAGTACTCTGTTGTTGCGGAAACCAGTCTTCCAGCGGAACCTGAGATCCATAATGCTTCTTTTACTCTTAATCATCTCTCCCCACTAGTGCTGTGCACTGTGCTATGTTATACTGTGTGGTAAGAAAAAAAAAAAGAAAGGAAGAAAGAGGAGATGCTAGTGAATCATTGGTAAAGTACAGAATAACCATGTTACCAGGCCACAGCATTTAGTCATGAGGAGCACAGACTCTGAAACTACTGTGTGACCCTGACATCCCTCTCTGTGGCCTGCTTTGTGTCTCCCTCAGACCTATAGTTTACTTCTTGACGTGGAAGATTATGAAAGGCGTTACCTCCTAAGTCTAGAAGAAGAGCGACCTGCCTTGATGGATGAAAGAAAGCACAACATCTGTAGCATGTATGACAACTTACGGGGAAAATTACCTGGACAAGAGAGGTAATAGTTGTGCACTTTGAGAAAAACATGAGACTGACTAGATGAATTCCTTTGTCAAACTGAGCTTTATTACGTATGCTGCTCTCTGGTTATCCTTCCTTACCGTTTAGTCAGCTCAGAGTGTTCTTTTTGCCTAGCTCAAATGCCACTTCTCATAAAATACTTTCCACAATCCTTCTCAACCAGGGAAAAGGTCTATACTGAATTGATTTATTCAACAAACACCTATTCAGCATCTGTGAGGACCTATGCTAGGTAATGGTGATACAGTGGAGAATATTATTTGACTTCAATTTTTGAACCTACAGATTGTCTCTGGTTTATGCTTACTAGCATGTTCAACTTTATAACCTTGATGTATTTTCTCTCATACGAAGGTGGGAAGTATGAATATTTACTTCTTTGGAATTTCCTTAGAATAGTCATAGCCTATGGAGACCATTGTTCCAAAGGAGACTGAGTTCCTTCTGTGTTTCATTACCACCTCTCTCCCACATAGGGTCTGTGCAGGATCTTGTTAATGGTAAAGGTGCTGTGAAATTTCAAATATTTACTTCATGAATCCAGAAAACCTCTGTGTCCTAACAGGTTCTGTTCCCTTTACCTATTTGAGAAAACTGGTAATTCTACAACAGAACATGGATAAGCACCTTCTTTTCAACACACATTTTCTATGTTGGGCTAATTGGAAACTGGGTGGATTTAATCCATGTGTTGGAATATTATACAGCCATTAAAAATGCTGGTGTTTGTTTGTTGACTTGGGAAGGTGTTCACAAGATGATATTGACTGAAAAAACATCAAATTAGAAATCCATATGAATTCTATTGCTCCTCTCCACCATTTTTATGAAAGAAAAATATACAAACTAGAAATTTCTGCAAAAAGGGCGCCTTAGTAAAATATACTGAGGTTGTTTTTTTAATCTTGTTTGCTTTTATTTGTTGTATAGTATTAACCATGTCATTTATCTAGTTACTTAACAAAGGAAGTTAAAAGAAAATAATTGATTATCTTTTTTATGACCTCCATGATTTGATTAAATCTTTTTTTTTTTTTTTGCATTTTGAAACAAATTTTTGTGTTGGTCAGGGGTTAAGTATATCTCACTGTTACATAGTAAGGTATGTGGAGTGAAAAATGAATGTGTTGTATTCATTTGTAGATGTAAGTGGGAAAAAAATGAAGATTTTTTTTTAAGCTCTTGTTGACCTAAGTTAGCATTTTTCTTTCCCCACAGGCCAAGTGATGACCACTTCGTACAGATCATGTGTATCCGAAAAGGGAAGAGAATGGTTGCCCGTATTCTTCCTTTCCTTTCCACAGAGCAAGCAGCTGACATTCTCATGACAACAGCCAGGAACCTCCCTTTCCTTATCAAGAAGGATGCACAAGATGAGGTGATGTCACGTGAGCCATCTTCTGGGCCTTCATAATTAATAAGATTTCTAGAATTCAGACTTCCTTTCCTCATCTCTTTCCATTTGTATTCTTTTGTCTGACCCTTAGTGTGATATGATCACTTAAAGCAAAACTTACAGGCTTATATTTTAACCTCATCTTTGCTCCAGCAGACCATGTTTTCAAACATGAAGAAAGTAACAATTCTGTCTTAGCTGACATAGTTGTGTCATCTCAATTACTTGGGAAACAGATATTTTGGCCCTACTGCAAATAGACTGAATCTGACTTTACAGAAGATCAGGATTTCTGTATAAAAGGGTTCCCAGCTAAATCTAATGTTCATTAAAGTTTGCAAACTTGTAGTTTTAGCTATTTTGCCAGATATAAAATATCACTTGGACTATTCTCATCAGCCTTAAATCCACCTACCTGTAGTCTAAATTGAATGGTGTCCCACAAGAATCCAGTAATTCCCTGAAGTAACTTGTGCTGTGAGCTAAACTAAACTGGAATTTGAAACATTATCAGCTTTAACTAAGGTTAACTCTTAGTTAAGTTGGGCTTTGCTGTCCAGCTCATAATATGGTAAAGATTAGCAGAATTTGGAAGGGTGGCACAGAGCACCTGTATTATTTTAAAGATTTCAAGAGTGAAAAATGGTTTTGAGGAAAGAATTTAAGGGTTTAGCCTAGAAAATACAAGACAAAGGCCAGGTATGGTGGCACCTGCCTGTAACCCCAGCTACTTGGGAGTCGTAGGCTAGGAATCACTTGAGTCTCACATTCGAGACTACCCCGGTAACATAGTGAGACCTAGTCTCAAAAAAGATAGCCAGGCATGGTGGCATGCACCTGTAATCCCAGCTACCTGGGAGGCTGAAGCTAGGGATAACATGAGTCCGTGCGTTCGGGACAGTCTTGGACAACATAGCAAGAACCTAGTCTCTAGAGAAAAAGAAAAAGGAAAGGAAAGAAAATATAGGCCAAGATGAAAAGTAAGAGCTATTGAGAACTCAGTCTCAGCAACTCATCAATGGGAATCAATCTGAGAGTGCTTTATTCATTCAAAAGAGCCTATTGAACACTTCTGTGTAGCAGGCACTGTTTTAGGTGTTAGATATCTGTATGATGCCTATCGTGCCTAGTGTTAGTTACTAGGAGCTAGGGATTGAGAAATGCCTGCCTTCATGGAGCTTACCTGCTAACAAGGAAAACTTGATTAAGTGTATGCATTAAAGGATAATCGAGCACATCTTTAGATGTTAATTCCTTGACTTGAAGAGCTGATTCCAGATCTGAAGCATAAGATGTGTAAGATAGCCCTGGAGTTGTGTGATGCCAGAAAGCAGCCAAGTGAAAAGACACATAGGTCAGCCTGAAAGGGGCTCCTCACCTACCACTCTTTGCTTCAGAAAGGAAAAGAAGCTGGTAGAAGCTATCAAGTATATATTATTTAGTGAGTTTGTAGTGATGCTAAAAAACACATTAATCATTTACTAGGCCATCAGCTCGTTAATTAGTAAATAAAGGAGAAGAAGCAAACGTTTATTCTGACTTTATCGTTACAGCCAAATACCTTGGTAACCGGAGAGTTGATAGAAGAAATTTCAGCTAATAAATGCAGGAAACTAAAAAAAGTTATTTCACATTTCCACATTTCCTAAGAGAAAAACAATCTAGACAAAATTATGGGTGCTAAAACCTCTAGGTAAAATATGGCTGGGGAAGCTGAGCTATAGTGATTGTCGCTGGCTGGCAGCACATCCTGGTCACTGAACAGCGTGTAGGGGCAGCCAGACACTGTGCCTCACACGTGCACAAATGAGCACATGACGCTTGTGCCACACCATCCCGCTGGACTTGAATCCAATGAAGCCATGAATTCTAGTGTCTCGGGGGTGGGGGGGGAGGGCCACAGAATAGTGAGACCTATTGGTTACACCCAGAAATGCATTTGGCCAGATGCAGACTGAGACAAATGACTAGTTTCTAACAGCTAGGTCTCATATGAATGAGCAGTGGCGAAGGACCTGTTTGCAGAGTGTAAAGCTTACTAAGCAGATGCAGTGTTGCTTGGAGGCATCTTAGATACAGTTGGAAAAAATTGTATTTGGTGTAGATATTAGATAGCGATAAAGAATTGTTCACTTTGTGAAGTCCAGTCATAGGGATTTTGTTAGTATACAAAGTAAAGTGTTTATAGATGAAATGGTCCATAGGAGAAACATAGATTTAGTAAGTAGTAGCATCTTTGATTGTTCAGGTTGGATGATACTGCAAAATCATGCTGTTTTCTGTGCATGTCTGAGATTGCTCTCATGTTTTTTCAGAGCCTTGTTTAGTGTAGTCTCTAACTGTGATCTGCTCTCCACCCGCCACTTCATCCCGTAGGCTCTGAGTGCCTGGAGCCACTCTTGATTTCCTTTCCTGTGTTATGACCTAGTTTCACTGGTAGTGCTGTGTGTCAGTGTTGTGTTCGTGTGGCGGCCAGAATGAAGGACCTAAGCAGACTGGAGTTCAGGCTGGGGTCTGTTTCCAGCTACGAACTGAGTAGCTCAGCACTGAGTTTTCGCTCACTTAGCGTCTCTACTAGTCTATGAAAATTGAGTCACCATTTCTCCATTTCCTCATTGAGCTTGTGTAAAGATAAAACAGGTATGGTGAGGTCTAAAAATACATGGTTCTGTAGCACTCAAAGTTTACCTTTCTCAGACTATTTCTTATAATACGTTGAAGATGCCAGTTTACTGCTCTCTTCTCCTGAGAATCTGTGTCCTGAATAGTATTTGTTTTCAGTCTGTGGTATCTAGCACATTAAATAGTTGTACAATGAATTAGAATACTGATGTTTCATCATGAACTTTCCTGTGTATTTGGGAAGTGATTTTTCACCTGTGGTTCACACAAGTTGTGGCATTTCCTATAAAGTTGAGTTGAAGAGTTCTCAGTAGATTCCTTAGCATCCATTAATAAGACGCTGGCTAGTAGTCTCTACTGGACTTGTCTGGCCTTTTATGTTAGATCTCTCTGGGGAAACTAAATTTGTGCCTGAATATCCATCCACAATCACTGTCCGGGTGACTGAAGTAACCCTCCCCAGGCCCTAATGCTTTCATTTCTCTCTCAGGTGCTGCCGTGCTTATTGAGTCCCTTCTCTGTCCTTCTGTATCATCTTCCATCAGTAACTGTCACCAGCCTTCTGCAACAGCTAATGAACCTACCTCAGAGTGCAGCTGCACCAGCACCCTCCAACCCTCACCTCACTGCTGTGCTCCAGAACAAGGTATGCTTACCTTTTTATGTCCCTCAACTTGGCAGGGAAGGTGGGAGGGGGAGCTGCTTCTAGAGTAATGACAATTGTGGATGTGGCAACTTGAGAATAAAGCTGCTTTTAGTTGAGGGTTACATGAATTCCCTAGTAACAGAGACTTGAGAAAACCATGATTTCAGCAGAATGGGATGTTGTGTGTGGGTAGAACAGATCTGGCTTAGTGGCTCCACAGAGTCAGCAGGGATCTGGGCTCCTGGGCTTGCCATCCCTGCTGTCCTTCGCAGCGACCCTGAGCTAGAGTTCATGGCTTCACTTCACGTCAGGAACAGGGATACATGACAGGGGCCAAGAGCTGTAAATGAGCTGTTCGTTCCTCCAGTAACTTCTTCACTTGGTAGCCAGGACTTCATCACCTGGCAATACCTGATGCAGGGAAGACTGGAGAACCATTTTTACCACAAGTAAAATCAGAGTTTTGATAATGAGAAGAAAAGGCTATTAGGTCGTAATTAGCATTCTCTGTCCTAAGACTGCAGGGAGTAGAACATCTCATTTCATGTATCACATCAGATGAACGCTTGAGATGGTCATGGGGAATGCATAATGTAGAAGAAAAATGAAGTTTTAAGGCAGGTTTCTACACCTGACTTGCCACTTCCTAGTTTTATGACCCTGAACCTATTATGTCACTTTGCTGAGAACCATTTCCTGATCTGTAAACAAGAGGTGACGATCAGCTTCAGCATTCCATGAGAAAGAAGCGTAGTGGCTCAGATCCAGCAGGTCCACATACGTCATTTTGTTCGACACCATTTCATTATAAAGCTTTGGGGTATTTGTTTGTTTTTGAGAGTAGGTCTCGCTATTTTTGCCCATGGAACCGCAGGCTCACGTTGCCCGGGGTACCACAGACTCAAGCAATCCCCAGCCTCAGCTTCCCAGGTAGCTGGGATTACAGGCACCCACCACCATGCCCAGCTATTTTTTTGGGACTAGGTCTCGCTGTGTGCCCCCGGCAGGACTCGAACTGTGATCCCTAGCCCCAATCGTGGCTTCTTAGGCTACGACCTACAGGCATGCGCCACCATGCCCAGCCCATTTCATTATAATGTTGACGAAAGGGAAAAAGCACTGATTCCCAGCCAGGGCCACCGCATTTGAAGGGTCTGCCATTCTCTCCACATGTACACGGGATTCCACTCATTATTTCCGGCTCTTGCCACATGCCAGAGGAGTGCGTGTTAGGTCACTGGTGGTGTGTTGGAGAGGGGCAGTGGTCAGGAAGGGTGCATGTACCTGGCAGTGGAAGGACTACCTGTCTGCTGTGGCTTCCTACCTTGCTCCCTGAGCCTCCAGAAGGGACCCTGACCACCCACAGCCTGAATGAACAGGAAAGCAGTTTGGAATATGAGTGAATGAGTTCAGATGGTCACTGAACAGAAGAAGTGTTCTGGGTCTTTATGTAGAAGTTTGGTCATGGTTTGTGACCAGAAATCTGCCATAGGAACTTCACTCTTGGCGTATCAGCTAGCCCACAGTCAGGTGGCAGTTGCCAAGGACCTAAGCTAAGAACCAGTGTAAAGGACTTAGTTTAATGCCTGCCGGGGACTGGGCTCTTGGTAATGGCCGTGCATTCCAGTGGGTGAAAAGTCTCAAGGCCTCCTTCTTCCTCATACCTGACAGAGGTGCCAGAGTGTGACCCTGCCGCAGTGCGTCCCAGGCTGAGAGAGTGACGTGCTTGGGCAGGTGGGGTTCTAGTCCACTGTGCGCTGCTCACATTACTTGATCTCTTGGTTCTGATTTTGATAAAAGCAATATGACATGAGTTAAATGAAAGAACATGTAGCCCAGCCCTGACTTTTTCCCAAGGAAGGGAACTTTGGGGAAAGACAAGATTGTCCCTGAGGAGTGAGCTCAGAGAGGCGAGAGGGAATCCACAGTGTCTCCCACTTCCCTCTTTGATCCATGGAGCTGTGATTCATGATTCACCCGGGGACTTCTTGTCCCTATTTGTGTTCTCTTTCTCTGCCCCTCTGACCATGTGTTTCCTGCTTCTACCCACTGCCTAGAATAGATCTAATAAGACAAGCCTTTCTGTATCTGAGTCTGTAACGTGCTTCTGCAGTGTAATAGTCCTAAGTAAATAGATCCTGTCTAAGGCTTTGTTTCTCCAGGTAAGTGTGGCCTTTTTGAGGAAGTTTTCTCTTTACATTCTGATCATTGCAGTTACCTCTTTCCGTGTTTCCCATAGGTCTTAACAGTCTTTTTCTTTAGTCAAAATAGCTTAATTTTTTAATGTTTTTGCTTTTTCTTCCATAAACATTAATTTCCATGTCAGAGTTTGCCTTCGTTTGACTTTTTTTTAAATTAATCTATTTCTGCTGTCGAGTGGGAGTCAAGCTGACTCCCACGTTATCTGTGGCGGGGAAAATCTCTTCCTGGGTGGGTGGGAGCGAGGACCACTGCTCGAGGACCTTTCTGCTTCCGGCGACTGGTTTGTTGCTGCGGGGCCAGCTGTGAGTGCAGGAGCAGGCCTCCCTCTCCGCTCGTGGCTCTCTGGTCTCTGCGCAGTTGGAGTTCGTGACAGCCCCCTCTGGTGCCTGAGTGGGGCGGTGCTGGAGGTGTGACCTCATCTCCCCTCTGTCTCCTCTTGCAGTTTGGGCTTTCGCTGCTCCTCGTCATCCTGAGCCGTGGGGAAGACCTGCAGAGCGCAGATGCTGCCGCGGAGTCCACACCGGACAGCCAGTGGTCAGTTGTGTTTCTTCTCTTGGTCTCTTTCAAACGGGCTTTTCATTCTTCTTACATCGGTGTTTCCGATTTTCCCTGTCAGGACGGAGGTGATGTTCATGGCGACCCGAGAACTGCTGCGGATTCCCCAGGCAGCCCTGGCCAAGCCCATCTCCATCCCCACAAACCTAGTGTCCCTCTTCTCTCGCTATGTTGACCGGCAGAAGCTGAACTTGCTGGAGACAAAGCTGCAGTAAGTTTGAACAGGAGAGAACCACCTCTCACGACGGTGGACACTTCAGAGGTTATTGGGGTGGGGAGTGTGAGGTGCTAAACCTGAATTTGGTGGAAGAAATAAGACTTCTATAAATATTTGAGTATCTGCTAGTGATAAAACATGAGGAGCAGCAGTGCCCTCGTGGTTGACGGAATGCTTGGGGTAGAGTGATAGCTTAGGTGTTTCATGAAGAGAATTCATGGGAAGATAGCATTTAATGCAACATTGCCTTGTTGTAACACATTTATACAAACAAGTTTCTCTTTATACCCATAGGCTCGTTCAGGGGATACGGTAAACGGTCTCCAGATGTGTCCCGTATCTCCTTTTGGCTGTCACCTGCACTGCTGCCATCACCAATGGAGTGTTTTTAGTGAGGGAGGGAAGGTAGCATATTCCCCAAAGCATCTTAGGGGACTGATTCCTGTTCCCAGGGGTTGTCTCTGAATGCCAGGTATTCCCCGACTGCTCTGTGAAATTCGGCTGGGTGATACTTGTGCTGGTTTCTTCTTACCTTCTATGTTACAATTCTGCATGCCCTACTTTTACTCAATTCTTCTCAATTTTGCATTTACTTTGCCCTAGAGACATAATATAATCTCCCCCTTTATCCTGCCACCACTACTCCAGTCAGAGTAGATTGTAGCCTGCCAGAGGAGTCCTCCCCTCATTCTACTGAAGTCTTATTGCCCCATATTAATATGACTATAGGAGAGGCAATTAAGTAGGAGTCAGTATATATATGCACACAGAGATACCCCCATACATAAGTTTATGTGGTCTCCAGAGGATCCTTAAAGAACAAGTTTTAGATTGAAAAATATTTAGTTGACACATCCCCCTCTAAACACAAACCAACTTAAATATTTTTAATCTGTTTCTAGTCCATCCTGTAATTAATTTGGTGGGCTCTACTTGTTTTAATATAAATACAGGGTATGCAGCATTTTAATAAAAGCGGAACTCTTCATTGACTGATGCCCACCTCTAGGCTGAGAAGGCCCTCTTTTACGCCCCACCTGTCTTTCCTTTGTTTCTGTCCACCTAGCGGAGACAGCACACGGTTCAGTCTTCTTGCTGGACTGCAGTGTACTCGAGCCTGTCCCCTCGAGTGCGCGCAGCACTGTCCAGGGTGGCCCTGACTGCAGCCTGCTTTCACAGTGTAGCTCTTGCACACTCACTCGTCTTCCTCAGACTCTTCAGTAAGCCATGCTTTTACTTCTCTTTCCCCGTCGTACTTGCTGTCGTGGGTAGAGCCCTCCAGTTACAGCCGCGGGAGCTCTGTTTGGCCTGCTCTGTTCTTCAGCCTCCTCCACACCACGGACAGAAACTGCTGTCTTGACCACTTCATCGCTCCCAAGTCCCATCCCGGGCAGCCGGGGACCTGGGTTTGCATCCCAGAAGGGACAGCCTACCTTGACCTTTCCACTTACCCCCCTCTCATTCAGCAATCAACCAAGATCTATGGGGTTTTAAGCCCTCGTGATTCTAGCCCTCCCACGCAAATTAATCTGAAATAATTTTACGTGACGGTCCTGATAGACTTCTTGCTGTTCTCACTCCTTTGAATGTAGTCGGGGGACACGTCATGCTATTTAAAGAGAATAAACATTTTGCACATACATGTCTCGTACAGCAGTGAAGCCCTCCGTTATCACCAGCCGTCCTGGATTTCCGTTCCTTCCCACTCTGTAACCCCGGCCCCGCCAGCTGTCCCCAGTGACGTCACCCTGCTTCCTCTGCCGCTACCTGCCGACTCTCCCACCACAACGCCTCCCTGCCTTCCCCTCACAACTAATCAAGTGAATACTTGATTATTTCTTCCTTTCTGTGCTTTATCTTTTTTGTTTGGTTCTAATTAATAAAAATTAAAGTTTCTAAATTTACATTTTTATAGGGTATTGTAAATAAAAACAAATTGTATACTTGTGTGCCTGCTTTTGTTTCCTTGTAGTCTTCCGAGCACTTTTTTTTTTTTTTTTTTTTTGAGATTAGGTCTCACTTATTTTTGCCTGTGGAACCACAGGCTCACATTGCCCAGGGTACCACAGACTCAAGCAATCCCCAGCCTCAGCTTCCCAGGTAGCTGGAATTACAGGTGTGCACCACTACGCCCAGCTGTTTTTTTGGAACTAGGGCTTGCTATGTGCCCCTGGCGGGATTCGAACCGCAATCCCTGCCCCTGACCACGGCTTCCTAGGCTGCCACTTACAGACATGCGCCACCATGCCCGGCCGAGCATCATTTTTAATATGTTTTTAGCATAGTTTGATAGACTGACAAAACTGCATGTGAGGGTTGGTAAGGGCACCTTTTGTTGTAGTTTTTACCTTTCTTGTTAAGGCAGACTAGGAGCTTTGGTGTACATGGTTACTTTCCTTTAAAAACCGAGGGTGCTTTCAGTTTTCCCTCTTTCCATTTTAATTACAAAATGGAATCTTAAAGTTTCGGTACACTATAGTCTCCTCACCCTCCTGTCTGTCCCAAGGCACATGGGGCTCTTTCACGAGGCTTCTGCCAGTTTGGCCTTAAGCTGTCCTCATGACCAGTGTTTCCTTAGCTCTAGATCTCATCGGTTCTCCAGAGACCAGGGGGAAATGTCCACAAATCTTTGTAGCAGCTTCTTTGCATTGTTTTCGATGTGTCATTTTCACTCAGCAGAAAGATTCCGCTCTCCCTCTCTTCACCTCATGATGCTGACTCCTGCATCTTTGCACAAGACTTTGAGAATCAAGTGTTTCCCAGCCTGACAATAGCAGCAGCTTCCCATTCCTCGGTGCGTATATGATCCATGAGTAAATCAGGTACACTCTGGGGAGAACCCAGCCGGCTCTCTGAGGAACGGTTCCTGGGCTTGCCGGCGCTTGTGCTTTCAGCTCCCTTGCCTCCCACATGTCAGGCTGGAGACAGCGTGCGATCTGGACAGACATGCTTTATTGGAAAAGTGACTATTTCCCTCTCTATACTTCTGCAATAGTAGATTGTTTCCAGAATGTGTGATTGTTGGCGGGTGAAAGATTCAGCAAACAGGCAGGAAGACATTACAAAAAAAGAGGGAGAGATGACATCTTGGGTGCAGCTCGTGTAACATTTTTTCCTGATGAGTGGACAACTGGCCCCGGTGGGTGACAGCCTACAAGTTGCAGGGGCCTTCCATGGTGCCCTTCCTGCTGCAAGGGAGTAGAACTACCTGCTAGGGAAAGATTTATTTGTACTCCTTTTGTGGAGGGACGTTCAGTCTCCGTCTGCCAGCTCGGCTTCGTTGGAATGGACCTGACCGGGATTGCCCTTGCATTCCCTGTTCCCAGAAGAGTAGTTTAGGACGTCAGAGAGGCAGAAGACGGACGATCTTGTGGTCTCACACATGGTAGTCCTGAGGGAACCAAGGCCATAAAGATGCTGACCTGCTGGGGTTGAAATCGGGTCCAAAGGGGCAGAAGCCACCAACCAACAAGCCACAAGGGAAAAAACTCTTTAAAAGTGGCTTCTACTTTCCAGGTTCCCTCACCCATGCAGAGCAGCTCAACAAGGAATTTTAACAAGGGAATTAAACAAGGAAAACAAAGTTTCCAAAGCCACAGTGGCCAATTATCTTACCCCATTCACCATTTTCAGTCCCAAAAGTCCCAAAGACACATGTCCAAGATGGTGCCCTTTGCTCCTCCAAACCTGAGGCAGGCACTGCAAAGTCCAGTCTTTCTCCAGCGTCTTCTCTTTGCTTCTCCAGTGTTCCGAGCTGCTCCGTTTCTCCAAGTCCCTTCAAATTTCTTCCACAATTGCTGATAGACAAATCAGCTTTCCAAATCCCTGGCCATCTCCCAGTATCAGCTCACTCTGCCACCTTGCTGCGGTGCCACACTCTCCTCACCGGCCACCCTTCTACTGGTCACCATAGCTCCTTGCCACCACCAGCTCACTCTTCCAGGGGCTTCCTGACCAGGCCACGTGGGCCTGTTCTCTCAGTCTACCTTGTCTCCTTCCTTTCCTTACTCCTTTTATTTCCACCCTCTCTTCCTGCTTCCCATTTTCTCTCATGGTTCTTCCAGACTCCGCTCACCAGGACATTTTGGCACCTATTAAATTTTCAACTGCATCACTCACAACCCTGTATCAGGGTCACAGCTGGTGAGGGATAGAACTGAGGAAGGAACTATTTCGTCTGCCCTGTAACCCTCTTGAGAAGACAGTTCTCCATAGCTTGAGGTACACAGGCCATGCTTGAGGAAATTTAAGTAGCATGTTTCTTGCGAGACAAACTATTCTGCTATTTTATGACCATAACAGTTGCTTACAATAATGACTGAGGCCTGGCATGGTGTAAGCGGCAGCCTAGGAAGCCACAGCAGGGACCAGGGATAGAGGTTTGAGTCCCGCTCAGGGCAACACAGCGAGACCTAGTTCCAAAAAAATAGCTGGGCATGGTGGCACGCACCTGTAATCCCAGCTACCTTGGAAACTGAGGCTGGGGATTGCTTGAGTCTGTGGTACCCTGGGCAACGTGAGCCTGCGGTTCCACGGGCAAAATTAGTGAGACCTAGTCTCGAAAAAAAAAATTATGACCAACTGGTTTTGGAGTCTTGAAATAACGTACAAGAGGCCAGGCATGGTGGCGCATGCCTGTAAGTGGCAGCCTAGGAAGCCACGGCTGGGGCCAGGAATGGTGGTTTGAGTCTCACCGGGGGCACGTAGCAAGACCTGGTTCCAAAAAAATATAGCTGGGTGTGGTGGTGTGTGCCTGTCATCCCAGCTACCTGGGAAACTGAGGCTGGGGATTGCTTGAGTCTGTGGTACCCCGGGCAACGAGAGCCTGTGGTTCCATGGGCAAAAAATAGCGAGACCTAGTTTAAAAAAAAAAAAAAAAAAAAACATACAAGGCCTTGTTTGTTCTAATTGCTTAAAAAAATCACTTTTAGGACTCTTCTCTGGAATACTGCTCCAACATTTTGAGAAGCAATTTGTTTGTATTCAATAAATTCAATCACAGATGACTGGTTGTCGGGTAAATCAGGCTTTTTCTGTCATTAGCCTGTATACCCAGCACCTGGGGTGTTGCATCTTCCCCATGATGGTGCGGGCCAGTGGGTGTGCACATGCCTAAGTGCACACCTGGGCCTAGGAGAGAGGCTAAGAAGTGCAGAGAGCACAGGTACAAGCAAGAGCATGTGCACCACCACCAAAATGAGAGAAGGCCAGAGAGAGTACAAAGATTCTTGGGGGGAGGGGAGGCTAGAGGGCTCACCTGCCTCCCAGCCCTGTCCCAGCCTGCCCTTGGTCCTGCCCTGCCTGGTGTGTCTCTGTAACTGCTAGCACCAATGAAGAACCTATATGCAGATTGGTGAGCCTGGCATCACATGCAGGATGCTTGTCCCAACAGTTGGCAACCAATTCTGGTTACATCACAAGGGCTCATTCATTCACTCGCTGCACTGCTGTTTGAACTCTGCAAACGCAGAACTGGCTTGCTCACAGCTGTACCCCAAGACCCAGCATGTTTGTGTTCATGAAATAGTTACACTATAAAGAAAAAGAGTTTAAAAAAAGAAAAAAACAGCCAGGAGGGGCGTGGTGGCGCGTGCCTGTAGTCTAAGTGCTGGGAGGCAAGAAGCCAGGGATCACTTGAATTTGTGGGTTCGAGACTACCCCAGGCAACATAGCGAGTCAAGACCTGGTCTCGAAAAAGCAGCTGGGCACTGTGGCGGGCATCTGTAATCCCAGCTACCTGGGAGGCTGAGGCTGGGGATCACTTGAGTCTGTGGGATTGGGGTTATCCTGGGCAACATAGCGAGACCTAGTCTCAAAAAAAATAAAAAAGCAAACAACAGAGCTTAAAGGGGGTTATTCAGAGGACAGATCTTAATGAGATAAAAGAGTCTGCCTGTAGACCTGTTTCAAAATTATTGTCATTCATTTTAGCACAACACCTAAGTCAGAAACAATTGCCTAAGTCAGGTAAGCATTTAGATGTCCGGCATTAGGCCAGGTACAGAGGTGACTGCTGTGAATGAGGAAATGACAGGGAAAAAATGGATAATGTTCACAATCATTTATCATCACTTCCTCTCACAGACAAGTGAGCAGATATGTGGGACTTCCAAAAAACTCCCAACCAGGGAGGGAAGTGGGTTTTGGGGGTTTTTTTTGCCTCCTTCCTTTTCCCTGTTGCCTCGAATGCAGTTGTAAGACTGGCACTTGAGCAGCTAGCTTGGGGCAAAAGGTAACCTCAGCAACAGAAGCAAAGCACAGTGAAGAAGGTCTGTCTCTAAAAAGACAGTATGTTACCATACCAACCCCGGGCTGCCTTCCTCTGGACAATACACTTTTTTCTTTTTTGAGACTAGGTCTCACTATTTTTGCCCGTGGAATCGCAGGCTCACATTGCCCGGGGTACCACAGACTCAAGTGATCCCCATCCTCAGCTTCCCAGGTAGCTGGGATTACAGGCATGTGCCACCATGCCCAGCTATTTTTTGGGACTAATCTTGCTGTGTTGCCCCAAGTGGGACTTGAACTGCGATCCCTAGCCCCAGCCACTTCATAGGCTGAAGCTTACAGGCACGAGCCACCATGCCCGGCTGGACAATACACTCTTTATGTGTTTAAGCCAACATAGATTGGGCCTCTGTTACTTACAAATAGACCTAATCTGAATGATGACAAAGGACTTTTTCAGTTGTTTGATATGAGAGTTCATCAAATACTATTGGGAGAAAAAAACAACTTTGAATCATAATTTTTAAAAAGGTCACAAATTTGAGGGAATTCTCCATTTTTTTTTTTTTTCTGACGCACAATGCATTGTTATCTGGTACAAAACAATATGATTTGCAAAGCTAGAGAAGGGCGAGAAAGTGCAGGGCCAGGGAAGGATGCTTTTTTCTAACAAAAGAAACTAATTAGATTCCTTTCCTGTTACCAAAATTAAACCAAAAGTTACTCCATTGTCGGGCCGGGCATGGTGGCTCATGCCTGTAAGCTTCAGCCTATGAAGCAGCCAGGGCTAGGGATCGCGGTTCGAGTCCCGCCTGGGGCCGTAGCGAGACCTAGTTCCAAAAAAAAAATAGCTGAGTGTGCTGGCGCACGCCTGTAATCCCAGCTACCTGGGAAGCTGAGGCTGGGGGTTGCTTGAGTCTGTGGTACCCCGGGCAACGAGAGCCTGTGGTTCCACGGGCAAAAATAGCGAGACCTAGTCTCAAAAAAAAAAAAAAAAAAATTACTCCATTGTCTTAGTGACAGTGGATTTAACTCTTTGAATGGTTTCTATTACTAAGGGAAAATGAAAATTTCCAATGCAGGAGGAAGAGAATAACAGCCGAGGCCTCTCATGTCTGTGTTTGACGTGCTGCGTACCTGCCTTTGCAGGTACTTGACTTGGTGGCGTCTCAGCTTCCCCATATGTAAAAGGAGAGGTGAGACAACCAGGATGGAGACAGAAAGGGAAGTCATACTTGCAAGAATGCTTAATACTTAGTCAAGGCTTATCACCTATTTCCACCTGGTAGCAAGTCCCTCTCTTCCCCCAAGGAAGACGCTGCAGGTCCCATGTGGTGTGTGGCAAAGACAGTCCTACATAATTAACAATGCCAGTCTGCCTTTCTTTGAGTCTAGGTCTCGTTACTTTTGCCCGAGGAACCACAGGCTCACGTTGCCCAGGGTAAGACTCAAGCGATCCCCAGCCTCAGCTTCCCAGGTAGCTGGGATTACAGGCACGCGCCACCACACCCAGGTAAGTTTTTGGAACTAGATCTTGCTACGTTGCCCTGGGCGGGACTCGAACCGCGATCCCCGGTTCCCGTCGCAGATTCCTAGGCTGCCGCTTACAGGCATGTGCCGCCATGCCTGGCCCTATTCTGCCTTTCTTACCCCATACCAGGTACATTTCATGTATTTCCACTTCATCCTCCCTGAAACCTTGAGAATTGCTCCTAATGTGGGCATAAGGAAAATGGTGAGAGGTTAAGTCAACAGGTCGATTATTAACATCAAGGAAGCAAGGGCAGGATTTGGACCCCAGAGGTCAGCGCGCTGAGCTGCATGGTTAGTCGCTAAACAATAGAGTTCACCAGCTGTGGGGCTGGAGGGCTGACTTTCCTGGGTGACTCGCAGCTCCCCTTTGTGACATTCACCCTTGCACCTTAGGCGTCTGTAGGGTAGTTGAGTTGCTCAGGCTTTTTCCTGCCATCAGCCTCAATGACCAGCACCTGTGGTAATACTGCATCCTCCCCGTGATTGTGCATGCCCAGCCCTGGTGTATGCGCATGCGTGAGTGGCTTCACCGGGGCCTGGGAGGAGATTTAAAAGGTGGTGTCAGTCAGGTGTGGTGGCAAGCGCCTGTAATCCCAGCTCTGGGAGGCAAGAGGCCTGGGATCGCTTGAGTCCGCGGGTTCAAGACTACCCCAGGGAACATAGCGAGACCTGGTCTCAGGAAAAAAAAAAAAAAAAGGTGGCATCATCCTGTGGGGGCTGAGAATGTGAAGAGAATGGGAGAACCCACAGGAGAGCCTGAAGAAGGGTCACGAAGATTCTTGGGCCTGGCCCTGAGCCTGGTGGGCTTGTGGACTTGGTTCCCTGAGAGCATGAAAGCCTGTAAAATCTAAAGGCACCCACATTCTTTGACTGTGAGAACCAATAAAGAATTTACCCAGTGTTTGCTTCGGCAGCACATACACTAAAATTGGAACGATACAGAGAAGATTAGCATGGCCCTGCACAAGGATGACATGTAAATTCATGAAGTGTTCCATATTTTTAAACAAAAGCCATGAGGGAAAGTCAAAACAAGTTAACCACCAAACTGAAGCACACGACTTGGGGCGGGGGGGAGGAAGGGGGCGGTGGGGAGGGTGGGGAGTTAATCCCTGGGATTACAAAGATGTGAGATTAATATATAAATAAATAAATAATAAATTAATATATAAATAAATTTCACAAATATATATATATTTTTAAAAAGAACCTATCCAGGTGGGGCATGGTGGCCCGCGCCTGTAATCCAAGCACTGGGAGGCAAGAGGCCAGGAATCGCTTTATTTCGCGGGTTCGAGACTACTCAGGGCAACGTAGCGTGACCTGGTCTCGAAAAAGCAGCAGAGTGCAGTGGTGGGTACCTGTAATCCTAGCTACCTGGGAGGCTAAGGGCGGGAACGCTTGAGTCTGCAGGATTGGGACTACCCCGGGCAACAAAGCGAGAGCTAGTTTCAAAAATAAAAGAAGAACCTACCCAGATTGGGATGCTTGTACTGGCCAAACAATGGCTGTCTACAAAACTCAAGCAGAAAGGTGACTGTTGCTTTCCAGGAGCAGCCGTTCCTGTCAGAACCCAGAGCAGTGTTGAATTACCTCCCCTGAGACTGTGGGAAAACCTGTTCTGATTTACCGACGGGTCCCTCATACTGTGTCTCCCCAGTTTCAGTAGATTTCATCATCCGAAGACCACACGGCTGGAGACAGCCCTCAGCACAACACAACTGGGCCAGCAGATATCCTCCAGTTACCAGAGAGAGAAAACTCCTCCCACAGCTCTTTTCCACCCTCCTTGCTGCACCTGGAAGCAGGCGGCTTTAAGGATTGTGTGGAGAGAGCATGGTTGGGTGACCTTCCCTGACCACAGTGTATCTCCGGCCAACGTAGCAACAGGCTTACCACAAGTACAGTCCCTGCCAGTGCTCGGCCTGCTTTTTCTTTCACGTCAGTTAAAGGAACCAGAGAACGTAAGTCCTGACTATGAGGAAAAGGGAGTTGAAACACAGTGCATGCTCTAGATGCTTCTTCAGTTACTCATGCCCTCGACCTTGGAGGCTGACGCAGCCAGCGCTCTCCCTCTGGCCTCCAAAGGAAATGCCGTGGGGTCCAGTCCCTCTGTGAGGACAGACGACCCTCAAGGACTTGTGAGTGCTGAGCTGTAAGTGCTTGGTACCTTGTCTCAAGATGGACACCCAAACCGGGCATGGTGGTGCGTGCCTCTAATTCAAGCGCTGGATGGCTGAGGCTTGGGATCGCTTGAGTTTGTGCAGATTCAAGACTACTCTGGGCAACATTGTGAGACCTGACCTCGAAAAAGTAACGGGGCATGGTGGTGTGTGCCTGTAATCACAGCTACCTGGGAGGCTGAGCCTGGGGATTATGTGGGATCGGGATTACCCTGTGCAACATAGAGAGACCTGGTCTCAAAAAAAAAAAAAAAAAAAAAAAAAAAAGATGAATTCCCAGATGGGCCAACCCAAGGCCAGGTCTTCCCACAGCTGAGGTCTCCAAAACAAAACTAGCGCTAAATACCTCTAAAAATGTAATAGCGCCTGCTGCCCCTCCAAAATGTTTACCTAAAAAAATCCTCCTTAAAGAAATAGCAACCACTTGTAAGCAAATGCAGGAACTAATATGCTAACCAATTTAATTATACCCTCATCGTTTGCCTTCCTTTAAAATTCACCCAACACTTACCCTGTCTTCTCTATATATACCACTTTCTTTGTTAATAAATTAGCATTTAGTTCATTACTTCCTTAGCTACTGCAGCTAAACAATCTCTCTCATCGTTCTTTTCTTGTACCTTGCGTTCAGCCTCCAACCGTCTCCCTTGCAAGCGCACTTCAGTTCAGCAGCTCTCCCTATGCCTAGTTCCTTCACCTCCTTGCAAGTGTTGATCCTGAGAGCACTCTCTGCAAACTTCTAGAAGACCAACTTAAGTCGAACTTGAATTTGAATTTCTGCTTCATTCCGTTGAGGGAACACTTTTTCTCCTTTGAAATCACAAATGGCCAGGCGTGGTGGCGCGCACTTGTAGTCCCAGCTACTCGGGAGGCTGAGGCAGGAGATGCGCTTGAGTCCAGGAGTTCTGGGCTGCAGTGCGCTTTGCCTATCGGGTGTCTGCACTAAGTTCGGCATCAATATGGTGACCTCCCAGGAGCTGGAGACCACCAGGTTGCCTGAGGAGGGGTGAACCGGCCCAGGTCGGAAATGGAGCAGGTCAAAACTCCCGTGCTCATCAGTAGTGGGATCGCGCCTGAAATCATAAATGATCTTTTCCAATGAGAATTTGTTTTTTTTGAGACTAGGTCTCACTATGTTGCCCAGGGTAGTGAGATCCCATGGACTCAAGCAATCTGCAACCTCAGCCTCCCAGGTAGCTGGGATTACAGGTGCCCACCACCATACCTTGCTCAATGAGAACCTTTCTTTTTTTTGGCACCAATAATACAAAGTTAAGGCAAAAGTGGAACCAAATACCTGCAACATGTTACCTTGAAATGACCTGTGCTATGAAGCTATCACTTGATAAAGGCCGGGAGAGCGAGTTAGTGGCTACATGGAGAGGAATAGAAAAAAGGCATGAGTTTAACTCACATGACTTAAGGACTTATATCCACAAGAAATCTACACAGTTTTTTAATGCAATTTTCTTATTGTTGCCGAAACTTGGAAGCCACCAAGGTGCCCTTTAGTAAGTGAATGGATAGACAAACGGGGGGTCCTTCCAGGCAGTGGAATATTACTCAGCCCTGAAAAGGAATGACTTCTGAAGTTCTGAAAAGATATAGAGGAAACCTTAATGGAAAGGTTACTATGTGAAAGAAGCCATTATGAAAAGGTTACAGAGTATATGATTCTGTAGACATGACATTCTGGGAAAAGGTGAAACTATGGGGAAAAGGTCAGATGGGGTTGCCAAGCTTCCAGGGAGAAGGAAGGGTGAAAAACAACAGAGGATTTTCAGAGTTATGAGATGATTCTGTATGATCCTGTATGGAATACATGTAATTACCCACTTATAAAGCCCGGAGAATATACAGCACCAAGAGGGATGATGTAAATGAAGGCCTATGGGTGAAAATTAGCTGAGCAAATGATAGCAAGGGAAGCTCTTCATGTGCAGGAGCAAGCAGATTATGGACACTGTCCTCATACTCTGCTTAGTTTTGTGTTTAAAAAGTATAAAAGAAAAATAACCAAAGCCTTGGCAGATGAGCCACTCAAAATGAACATAGTAGTAAAAATGGGTCAGGAAAGGCAGGTTAGGGGCAGCTTGTAAAGCGTTCGGGTGATCAGATGACTTTGTAGGACATCTATCTCACAGACCAAAGGGAGATGCTGAGGGTTACTGAGCAGGGAAATCAGATACAGCACACTCTGTTTCGGAAAGCCTAACCGCTCTTCTGCAGCAGAGTTCGGGAAGCCAAGAAACTAATGGCTAAGCACAAGTGTCTCGTCAGCACCTAAAATATGGGGGATGGGGGTCATCAAAAAATCAAAAATGGGGCCACCATCAGGCAATTCCACTTGCTGGTGTACATGCAAAGGAAATGCAACCACCCCTTGCACAATCATCACAGCGTTATTCATAATAACCAGCACATGGAAACAGCCTATGCATCCACTGATGGATGAATAAAGAAAATGTGCTATAATAATAATTTTAGCATCCCTTTAATCTTTATTTTTATACATTTTTATTGATTTTACACACACATACACACACATATATAATATCATTGTCTATCCCCAGGTTCTCTCATCACCTTGTCATGCATGAAGCATCTTACTCTCTTGTGCCCTCCCCTCCCCGCCCCCCGATTTTACCCTCCTCCCCCACTCTTGCTCTATGCTTCAGTTCTGTTGGCAGTTTTACATTTTTCTTGTCCATTTGCTCATCTGTTTTCCCTGTATCCCTCATAATAATAATAATAATTAATAATAATAAATATTTTTCAGCCATGAGAAAGAAGAAAATGCTGCTACTTGAGACAACATGGCTGGATCTCGTGGGCATGATGCTAGGGGAAATAAGTCAGACAGAGAAAGGCAACTATTGTGTGAGCTCACGTATAAGTGGAATCAAAGAAACAGTGGGTCAAAGAAGCAGGGAGAATGGTGGTTACCAGGGGCTGCAGTGGTAGAGGACCTTGAAAGTGTGATCAAAGGCTGCAAACTGACAGAAGATGAATAAATTCTGGGGATCATCTGTCTAGCTTGGTGATTTATGGTCAACAATGCTCTATTATATACTTCAAAGTTTCTAAGAAACTTCTCACCATTTAAATAAAAGGTAAACCTGTGAGGTGTTAGCCAACTCTCTTGTGCTAATCGTCTTGTGAGATATATGTGTATTAAACCATCATATTATACACTTTGCATTTCCATATTTTTACTTTCCTTTCTTTCTTTCTTTCTTTTTTTTTGAGAATAGGCCTTGCTATTTTTGCCTGTGGAACCGCAGGCTCACGTTGCCCGGGGTACCACAGACTCAAGCAATCCCCAGCCTCAGCTTCCCAGGTAGCTGGGATTACAGGCGCGTGCCACCATGCCCAGCTATTTTTTGGGGGACCAATCTTGGTACGTACCCCCAGCAACTCGGACAGAGATCCCTGGCCCCAGCCGCAGCTTCCTAGGCTGCCACCTACAGGCATGTGCCACCATGCCTGGCCTCTTTCTTTCTTTTTTAGCAGTATCCACAGCTTCTATTGGTGGCAATAGGAAGTTAAGGGGTAGGAAAGCAACAGCTCTGGCTTTCAGAGAAGTTCCAAAGGCCTGGTGGTGGTTCTTGAACAAATTTACACAATTAAAAAAAATTTGCATTTCATCTTTCTTCTCCCATAGGTGTACATGTTCCACTGGCCCTCCACCAAGTCTCCCATGGTCTTAAATGTCCTCATAGCTCAATAAAACTAGACAAAGGAAAAAAAAAGAAAGGAATGGGCAAGAGATGACCCCGTTTTTGGCTCATGGCTGGATATGAGGATGAGGGGGATGACTCAGTGAGGAAATGAACCACCCAGCTAAGCACGGATTGAATCGACAGCACGTGCCCATTCAGTGTTACCCCCCCAAATACAGCTGGACTCTGCCCCCTTCCCTCCATCTCTGTTAACGCCACATTCAAGCAAATCACCAACATTTCTCAACTGCAACAGAAGCTTCCTGATTGCCAGCTCTTCTCCCACTCTTGTGATTCCACATCAGCCAGGGATAATTTTAAACGAAAATTGGGTCACTTACCCTAGTCCCTTCCACTGCTTCCCATTGCACTCAGAACAAAACCCAAGCTCCTTTGGACGGGCTCGTATGCTTTCTATTCCTGCTGCTCTGCCCCTTAAGCCCTCTGCCTCAGTTTGTCTCCCAGTCTTCACATAGGAGTGACGCTCCATTCTTTCCTAACTCCTCCCCAGCCTGAAGATGGCTGAAGAGACTCCGTGCCTGTTTGAAACAGGTTCCACCTGTTATTCTCTCTCCTAACTTCTTGGTTGTTCTCTATTCTGTGGTCTATATGCATATAATCACCGAAGCTATTCTCCCTATGCACATACTGTATGTGTCCGTTGCTATGCTTCTTGCGTTATACCTACCTGTCCCCAGGATCCTTCTGTTCTGCGAGAACTCGCAGTCTCTCTGCCTTCACTCCTCTGTCCCCAACACTTGACAGAAGTCTGGAGATGCTACAGCGCATGCTCAGTGAACATTGGCGAAGCAGAAGATGATGTCAGGCTGAGCGCTGTCAGTGGGGAGCTGGAGAGGGAACAGAGGTGGCTCACATTTGGGCGGAACTCACCCTCAGGTAGGGGTGATAGGGCAGAAGCACAAGCAACTCTAAGGCAAGACCAGGTTATGGGAAAGTGCCAGCATCCTAAGCGAGGGTATGACTTCCAGGCAGGGAAGTGAGAGGAGACTGTGGCTGCAAAGCACTGATGCGGCTGGGTTCTGAAAGGAGGGAAAGGATATGCCAAGGAGCCCGTTTGGGGAAGTGTGGAGCAAACGTGAGAAAGCTGTGCTCAAAGGAAATTACAGACGCATCCTTTAATTGGTGCGTGAAGGGCATCAAGACTTAAGAGCAAGAAACAGGCTGGAGATGAGGAAGTAACAGCAGATCATCAAGGACCTCAGCTACCAGGTGAAGAAATTTAGACTGTGTCCTGGAGGTGGTTCTGGGTAAGGACAACTCCACTCAGTTCAGTCTTTGAGAACTTTGAGACAAATTCAGATACATAATAGAAGTAGAAAGAAATTACGTTAAACACCAATAGATTCACCCACACTTAATCCCTAACATCTCCCTAGTTTGCTTTGTGACTAATATGCATATAGGGGCATAGCTATAGATGCAGAGATACAAATATGCGTGTGTGTGCACTTCAGAATCATTACTTTCTCTTGCCTGCCTCGTTCTTTTTCTTTTTCTTTATGCTTTTCTACTTCTGAATCATCTGAAATGAGACAAAATGCCATTTTGACTTCACATCTAAATACTTTAGTAAATACTTTTCCCCATTTTATGTTTTCATTTTTTTTGGGGGGGGGAGACTAAATCTCACTATTTTTGCCCGTTATGTTGCCTGGGGTACCATGGACTCAAGCAATCCCCAGCCTCAGCTTCCCAGGTAGCTGGGATTACAGGTGTGTGCCACCACGCCCAGCTATTTTTTTGGGACTAGGTCTTGATGTGTGCCCCCGGCAGGACTTGAACCCTGACCCCGGCCATGGTTTCTTGGGCTGCCACCTACAGGCATGTGCCACCATGCCTGGCACTTTTCCCCATTTTAAAGATATTTTTCTTCCTATCCATCACACAGGCATTATATTGAACTAATAGACTAACTGCTGAACATGCTGTAATACCAGTTCATTTTTAAATGTCCCCAAGTACTCCCCAGATAGCTACAAAACTATTTATTTTTCAGAGTCAGACCTTATCAAGCCTGTTGGTTGTCTCGTCCAAGTTACTTTTTAACTTGGATTGCCCTGTGATCCCTTTTTATAACATCAAATTTCCTTAATCTTTATGCCTTATTGCCTGCAAAACCAGATGTCTTGTAGACTGCCTCGTGTTCTAGATTTGTCTGATTGTCCCCTTGGGCTTGCTGTTTAACTGGTTCCTCCAGCCCTGTAAACCAGAGGTGAGATGGAAAGGTTGACTAGATTCAGGTTTGATTTTTTGGGGGAAGAAAATCTCACAGAACAATGTTGTATATAGTTCCTGCTGCAATACACCAGGGACCTCATAAAGCTGTCAATTGTCCCAGGGTTGCTGATGCTCAGTTGGCTAAGTGGGTGAGGGTGGGAGAAACCAGATTTTCCCATCGTAAAAGTATGCGTTTCTGGTTTGTGATCGGCGAGTCATCCAGGGATTGTTCGGCAATAAAATTCACATTCTTTAGCATTTTACAGTTTCTCAAACATGTTCAAATGCTTATCATCACAACGGACAATAACATCCCTATAAAGTCTAGTTCCTACTTAACAGAAGTGAGAAACGAGACTTGGGGTAAAGACTTCTCCAAAGTCACAGAGCCGGCGAAGGCAGGACTCAATCAATGAGCTCGCTGTGGTTCCTTAAAACCAGAGTCTACATCTAACTGCAGGTTCTCCAGTGAATTCTCCAGCATTCAAAAACTATTCGTCTCCTTTTCAACGTTTCCTGAAAAGGGTATTCTTTGCTTTCTCAATACCGGGAAGCACATTGCCAGGGAGAAGCAATTTGCGTGACATTACTCTTGCCTGCTTAAGCTGGCAACGTAGCAGGTGCCAGACACCCCGAAGTTCGGGGGTTTGGGTTCCACTGGCAACACTGACAGCGCCGGCATGCTGAATGAGCTCCTTGTGGTTTTCACAAATCCATGAACCAAAAAGAAGGTCAATTCATCAAAAATAACCATTTCTTGGGCAAGGGCAGGCATCCACTCGCGGGCTTAGGAAGCCGGGGCTCCAGGGGCCTTTGGGGCTGAAAGTCCACTGCCAGGTCTTCGCCATTCTATTTTCTCCTGGTAGCTGGTTCAGCAACTCTGGGACAGAATTAGGAGAAGCATATGACAGCCCAGAACTTAAGGGGGGGGGGTGCGATGGGGGGGGCTGGAGGGATGGAGGGTCCGGCGGGTACTGGGGACGCTATTTCTGGGCCGCCCGGGGAATCCAAGCCTCCTGTTCGCAGGCAGCTGCTAAGAAGGCGGCTCGGGAAGGGAGACACGCGGGCGGGGGCTGACAGCTGACAGTCATTCTTCCTAAGCAGAAGCTCCAGCCTTAATTCGGCAAGGAAATGCGACGTCGTGACCACATCAAAAACGCTTTTGAGACGCTGACTAGCTCTCGCCTTGCACCGACTTCCCCGGAGCTGGAAGCCGGCCGGCACGCCCCCAAACGCGCTTCCCGATTTTTATTGGTTGCTCCGACCTGTCCCTCTCTCAGTCCGTCCCTATTATTGGCCAATAGGTTTTCACAGACAATTCCCTAAACCAATAACCTCTAATCACCGCCCCAAGGGCGCTGCCGACGTGTAAGTGACATTCCTCACCACCAATAACAAAATGAAAGTGAGGCCATGCCGCGAAGACTCCGCCCCTTTCCTCTCAACGAGCGCAGTCCATTGGTGATACCAACCACCAATCCTCAAGGGTGGAGGCGGGACGAAGAGAAGAGGGACGGGAGGGGGTGACGTGGCAGTGACGGGAGTAGCCACGGACATGAGTGGCGGAAACACTAGCCAATGGGCGGCCACGTTGGCCGGGCACTCGGCATTCTGGAGTCCACTCTGAGCGGCAAACACCAATGAGCTCGCCCGTGCGTCTGATTGGCCTTCGCTTGAGCCAATCAATGGCGCGTTTGGCGGACGCGTCCCACCCGGCCGCTCGCTGGGCGCCGTGGAATGACAGGCCGGAGCGCGATGCCAATGTCCTAGGGGTCTTCCGCAAGTGACACTCGGCGGCGCCAATCGACGCCTTCCTTCCTGGCGGCCGAGCCCTCCTCCCCGCGGCGGGCCTGGCGGGGCGGGGACGCGGCGCGGCGGCGGCTGATGCGCTAGCCGTGCGGGGCGCTCCGAGCGGCGACGGCGGCTCTCGTGGGCGGTTCCGGTCCTGTATCTCGGGGCGGCGGCGGCGGCGGCGGCGGCTCATGGCGGCGACGGAGCTGAGAGGAGTGGTGGGGCCCGGGCCGGCAGCCATTGCAGCTCCGGGCGGCGGCGGCACCGGCCCCCCCGTGGGGGGAGGCGGCGGCGGCGGCGGCCGCGGAGACTCCGGGCCGGGTTCCGGAGCCGCGCAGGGCTCGGCGGCGGCGGCGGCGGGCGGCCCGGGCCCGGGCGCCGGGGGGGTGGCGGCGGCGGGCTCGGCCCCCGCGCCGCCGGCTGGGGGCTCGGGAAGCTCGGGCGCCGGGGGCTCGGGCTCGGCTCGCGAGGGCTGGCTCTTCAAATGGACCAATTACATCAAAGGCTACCAGCGGCGGTGGTTCGTGCTGAGCAACGGGCTCCTGAGCTACTACAGGTAACTGCTTCCGGGGCGCAGCCCGCAGCCCCCGCGCCGGCACCCCCTCCGGGCGGCCCCGCGCGCGGCCGAGGTCGCCCCGGCCCCCTGGGCGCCGCCTGCGCGCCTTGACAGCCCGCGACGCGCGCCCACCCGCCAGCGCGCGCAAGTGCCAGCCCGGGGCCGAGCCCCTCCACCGGAGCCACTCACTCCGGTGCCTTCCCTCCCTCCCTGGGTCCCCGGCCTTCGCCGTGGCGCGGGTCTGGAGGGCATCTTCCATTGTTCCCGTGGCACGACGGTGCCACGCTTCGCTCTGCAAGGCGGGCGCATGGTGGGCACCCAGGGGCCAAGGCCAGGCACCGCTCCCCAGGAACTGCCAGCAAAGTCCCAAGTCTTAGCTAGCTGCCTTCGCCCCGTCTCCAGCATTCAAGGTTATGAGTGGCCCGTGGTGTACCGGCCCCTGCTGCCTCCTCGCCCAGGCACAAGGACGCTCGGCACACGGTGACCGCGGTCGCCGTCTCCCCACCTCCCTTATCTCTCCGAGGCTTGCTGATGCCTTCCCCCTCTTGCCAGCCCAGGATGGAGAGGAGCTCTCCAGTGTTGCTCTGTTGCTTGCCTGCCCCACAGCCTGCCTTGAGATGGCACGATGATGGGTTCTCCCCGATATTCCTGGGGTCTCTCTGGTTAAGTCTTGGTGACAGGGTCCAGATCTCTGGTGTGACTCCTTCTGCAGTGTTTGTTTTGGAGTGTTTAATATGCGTTGGTGGTGACTCACAGTCTTGCTTAAACAATATGCTTTCGGATATTCATGTGGCTACAGATGAAGGGGTTAAGATACAGGATTTGGAGACAGGACGACAGCATCATTTCCTGAGAGCTGGGTAGCCTGGCTAGGTGTTTCACACACAGCTTTTAGTTGAATCCCGGCAACAGCTGTGGGGGTTAAAGAGAGATTCCCACTTTACTGGTGAGGAGACTGAGACTCAGCTTGGGGCAGATTTTTCAAGGTGTTGAGGAGTTGGGATTTGAAACTATTTTGTTTGTTTGTTTGCACCAACATAACCCAAAGCCCAGGTTACTGTTTCAGTAACCAGTCACCTACAGAGGTAGTAACTTAGAGCAAGTAACTTGATAGGTCATGGGACTATGTGTATTTCCTACAGAATGTATAAGAGTGTCAGGGAGACCTTGCTTAAAGTAATGACATTTCTAATTGAAATCCGTTTTTTAAATAAAGACTTCTATTTGGGTCCTAAAGCCCCTAAAATGGTAAGTTGAACCCGCTCCATTTCTTTTCCTCACCAGCAGGCACTCTGACCGGAGGAGAGTTGGTTAATCTTTTGATCAACTCCCTTGCATTAACATTAAAGAATTTTGTGGGGAAATTGAAGGTGGAGTTGGAGGTTGTTGAGGTAGGAATCCATTTTTGTATAGCCTCTGACAGTGGAAAGTGCCTTCAAGAGTGTAGCCTCGTTGGTTGATTGTGATAGTTGTGTGTAGCACTGGCATGAGTAAGTCAGTTGATTTTAATCGTTACCCTTTCTAATGATTCAGCCAGGACTCTGTTTAAGGTCAGATCACAAATCTCGAGTTTTAGTTTGCTTCAAAGTTTCCCCCTACTCAAAACCCTGCTGTCCTGTCATGGAGGATTTTCCTATGGTTCACTTGCTTCATGTCCTAGCTTAGCGCAGCAGATTCAAACACTGAAGTTGTGTGGCAGCTGAGATCTTTAGCATAGAATTGTTTTTCCTTATCCAGTTTCTCATTATTGATCTTACTTGGATATAATAACTTGCCCATTGTCTCTTCAAGTACTTGTCACCTCCTTTAACTTCTCTTTTACAAAAGCTGGTGGTAGGTGCCTCTCTGACTACAGATAAAATTCCGCCCAAAGCACACCAAACCTCGTATTGGGAAATTTGCCACAGACTTGTCCTTGCCAGCTAAGATGGTCCCTCCCGCAGGCCAACCAAACAGCAGGATTCGGAGTTATCAAATCTGTGCACTGCCCTGAAATCAGGGAAGTGCTTCTGCAAGTAGGCTGGTAGCTTGTTCTTCCCTCCGGGGTTCTTCAGTTCCCCCTCTCCTTAGAAAGAACCAAAGTGTTGTTCCTCTTGCTTTCCAGGCTCCTAGATCTGCCATCTCCTGTCTTTGCCTCCTATAAATACTGTTTTCTTTTTAACTGAGATCATGTGCCTCCTAGACCATCCTCCGCGAGCTGTTCCTGGAGGCTCCTGGAAGCTGCTCCTCTCTCACTTCTGCTGGTCTTCCTTACCTGCCCGGTTACTCAGTGTCCAGTTACTTTAAACCATATGTGGCACCCCAGACACAGACAACAGGCCTACCGTGTTCGTTGTCTGCCTCCCCTCTAGAGACTGAATTGCTCTCTTGCAGCTGGCCTTTCCTGGGAGGAGGAACTTTGTGACCTGAAAATAGCACCTTATACTGTAGTGTCCGAAGACCTGACCTTGTTTCCTGCAAATCATGTCTTTCCAGCTTCTGCACATGTCCCTTACGGCCATGCTGACCCCTGGCCAGACCCGGGAGCCCGAGCTCAGCTTGCCTTTTCCCCACATTCTGCAGTCTTCTTAAAACTGCCGCAGACTTCGTGTGGTTTGAGAAACTTCTTTAGTTCATGAAGATGAGCCAGGGAGATGAGAGTCCTAGGAAGTGATGTGTGAGAGGTCCCAGCTCATTGTCGGAAGTGGGGGAGCAGGTCCGAGTGGTGCCTTTGAAGGAAAAGGCGAGGGAGAGCTGGCCCTGGCCCGCCAGGGGCAAGTGGGTAACTGAGTCTGCATTATTCATAAAGTAAGTCAAGGTCCGGGCGGGGGGAGGGGAGATAAAGAAGAGAAACTACAAGGGTTCGTGTTACAGTGTGGCAGGTGCAGGGGATGGAAAATGGCCCAGTCCGTTGAGACCCCCCGGTCGTCCCATAACTGCTCATTGGGATATTTGGGGAAGAAAGACCAGTTTCATGTGACAGACTGAACAATAGCAAATTTGTTTTCCTAAGCACAGTAAATAGACGTTGTCAAACACACTAAATCTTAGCTTCTGGAGATGGGGTGTGTGTCATTTCTGGCACGCAGGAATTCTGGACGTGCCAGGTGTGTTTGGCTGCTTGGCACCAGTGAAAGGGAAATGGCCCTGCTTTGTACTGTGGCAGTTGGCAGAGGACTTTGACCTCTCTATGTTCCAAGTTGGTCAGCAGAAATTGTGGTCTCAACGTGCAGGTCCCTGGACATGACCCAGGGGTGATAGGGAAATCAGCGCCCTTTGCATTATACACCCGATTGTACTGGAAGGTTGATATTTTAGTCGCTGTTGTCACCACCGAGTGCTGCACAGTTCAAAAGTGAGTCTATTAATGGAACTGTCAGTCAGTAGAGGTGGGGAAATTTTTATACCCCGTCCCCTGAGAACAGATTTGCTGAGTCTTCCCCAGCTATTATTAGGAGGCTTAGGAGTTCCCACCCATAGAGGTCAGTGGGCCTTAGGAAAAGCGTATTCCAGAAAGATCATACCACCTGGTGGTTCTTGTCTAGTTGTTCTTTCTTTTCTCCAAAGAAAGCTAATTGTTCCTGTTCCATATCACTGCGTGGTGGTTGGCGTGTAACCCTAAACATCGGAGCATGTGCTTGCTTCTGCAGCTGAGCGTGGTGTGACACTTATTCCACTGAGTTAGCCCTGAGCGGGTGCACCTGCAGTATATGGAAAATAGGCTGTGCTTTCTCTCTGGGGGTTGTGAGGCACTTTGTGACGATCACTTGCTATATGAAAAGTGCTCCCTGACTACAAGAGGGTGTGAAGGAGTTTTGGGGGTGATGGAGATGTTTTACATGGGGATGGCAGAGAGGATTCCGCCTTTGTTCTTATTTGTCAGAGATCACCGAATTTTTATACTTCAAATGGCTGAATTTGTATTGTATGCAGTTACACCTCAGTGAAGCCTCTTTTTATAAAACTAAGGGTAAGAGGACTAGCAGGTCCTAAGATCTGATGTAGAAACAGTCTTTGCAGGCTCTGAAAGGCAAGCCCTGCTGACTATTTCTTCAATTATAGGGTTCCGTTTCAGGGAAATACTGGAATCTGATCATTCTTCAGACTCCTGTGTCTGCAACAAGCTCAGATTTATGAAGCAGATTGGAGAGAGGTGAAGGATGAGCACCCACCCGCTTTTCGCTTAGCTGTCTTCGTCTTGTCACTTGCAGGTCAAAGGCCGAAATGCGACATACCTGCCGTGGTACCATCAACCTCGCCACTGCCAACATCACTGTGGAGGACTCCTGTAACTTCGTCATTTCCAACGGGGGTGCCCAGACCTACCACCTGAAAGCCAGCTCAGAGGTGGAGCGGCAGCGCTGGGTGACAGCCCTGGAGCTGGCCAAGGCCAAGGCTGTAAAGACACTGGCAGAGTCAGGTGCGGCCCAAGGAACACCGCGGTGGGCACTCTCTGCTTGCCCTTCTTTGCCTTCATCTTGTTTGTCCTTGACTATCAACTCTCCCCTAGATATCTTGGACTTCCCCATGTGCTATTTCTCCTGGGCTGGTGGTACTCAGATGGGGGCAGTGCTACTTCACAGGGGGTGTTTGGCAGTGCCCAGAGCCATTCTGGGTTGCCATGGCTGAGAGTGGTGATGCCCTGGTGTCTTGAGTGGGATCAGGCTTCCACTTAAACTGCCCGCAAGTACCCAGAACAACACTCCACAGCAAAGAGTTATGGGACCCAACATATTGGTAGTGCCAGGTTTGGAAAACTGTCCTAGAGACAAATCCTTGCCAGTTGGCTTTTAATGGTAGCCAGTTGGCTACATTCAGTTCTGGGGGAAGTAATTATTTATTGCCAATTCAGTCTTGAACTACAATGTTTATCCTTCCTTGCTTATTTTATCTGACCCATTCTCTTAGTTATTTCAAAGTTGGAACAGTCTGTAGACTACCCAAAGCAGCAAATGTGATACTTCTATGAAAAACCTTCACATTTGTGAAAAATCTCCTCTTGGTGTCACCAAAAGGAACGATCTAAGTACGTTTTGACTTTTGCCACTAGAAGTCCTATGTGCTATCCATTGCACTACAGCATTTTGACTTTTGAAGGAAAATGATGAGATAGCCCCAACCCCAGACGGTGGTGATTTGATCACACTGACTGTTCAAGACCTTCCCCTGTTCACCTTGTTGTTCTCCCCGCTCATCTCCATACATCTATTCGGCAGTGAAAGGAAGAGTCACTGCTTTGTCATTTTTGGATGATGGGTTATTTTTCCCCTGATCCTGCCTTGCTGTCTAGCAGATCGGGCCGATCTTTTCTTATTTCTTTTGTTTTGATTTAGTGCTGATGTTAGCTCCCCCAAGGAAGTGATACTGCTGGAAAAGCACTTTGCAGTTACAAAACGTTATGTGCAAAATTGATAGTGGGAGGCACAGCATCACTCATGCTTGACTTTGAACCGGAGAGTGGCTCGGCAGAAGCCCTGGTGTTGCTTTGGATGCGGCATGGCTTCAGTGGCGTGGAGCATGCAAACAGACAAATAATGGGTTTTGGTGATGTGGACTTTGTTCACAAAGAGCGAGATTATGCTTCTCCACCCCTTTCGTAGCGGGCCCACTGTCACCCACAGAGCTCACACTGGATCTGCACCCTCAAGCTTGTGAACACCACAGCAAAGAGTTATGGGACCCAACAATATCGGTAGTGCCAGGTTTGGAAAACTGTCCTAGAGACAAATACTTTTAATGGTAGCCACATCAACCTTTGGGGGCTGGGCCAGAGACTGCCTCTTTAAGAAGAACCCCAGGGTCAAGAAGTGGTGGGTGGGGGATGGGGCTGGAGGTGGCCAAAAGACATACCCCCCCCCTAAGAGAAATAAATCCTGGGGCTGGACCCATGTACTGAAGGTGCAGTACCTTCAGTTAGCACCTCTGTGTGGTAGATTTGAAAGTTGCTTAGAGAACAGATTCTAAACAGTTTCAGCCTAAGGAAAAATGTTTGTTTTTGTTTTTTGTTTCTGTGTGAGATGTTGGGTATTAAGTAAGCATGCAGAGATCATTTCATAGTGTGTGTAAGTCAGATCCTTATGCTGCGCACCTGAGCCTGACAGGGTGCTTGCCATGTGTCAGTTATATCCCGGCAGAACTGGTGTTGCAGGCGGAGGGGAGCATGAGCAAAACAAATCCATGTTGCAGGGGAAAGGTGATGTTTGTCCTGCAGTGAACTGGAGGCCACACTGTGGACAGATGTCTGGTAACACAAGCCCTGCTGCTGGTCAGAAGGCACAGCGTGGCCAGTGCCAGTTGGTGGTGGACAGAGTGAGTAGGGCTCTCGCTCAGTCCTGAGCCTGAAGTCATAGAATTTCTGTTTTCCACCCTCCAGATGAGTCTGGAGATGAAGAGTCTGTCTCACAAACTGACAAGACCGAGCTGCAGAACACCCTGCGCACCCTGTCCAGCAAGGTGGAGGACCTGAGCACGTGCAACGACCTGATCGCCAAGCACGGCACAGCACTGCAGCGCTCTCTCAGCGAGCTCGAGTCCCTGCGGCTGCCCGCCGAGAGCAACGAGAAAATCAAGCAGGTCAACGAGCGTGCCACCCTCTTCCGGATCACGTCCAACGCCATGATCAACGTGAGTGCTGCAATGGCTGTTGCTTTTCGATTTGCTCCTCCTTGGAAACGTAGCTCCCCCAAGTGCGAGGACATTGTCATTGACACATCCCAGAACAAGAGGTCCTGCTTCGCTGATAAGAGGTTTCAGTTGCTCTGTGTATTGCATGGACTAGAGCAGGCTGCGCCTGTAGAGCAGCTTCCATGCTCTGCCAGGTGGTCGAGGCCGCTGCTGGGGTGAGTTAGCTGTCCAGAGTGTGGCTCTACTCTGTGGCAGCGGGCCTCTGACGGTGACGCTCGTGGAATCCCCAGCTTCCCTGTGCGTTGTGGGTCTCTGTCTGTATATCTGTCTGTTTTTATTGAGCTTTGTCTGTGGTAACAAAATGGTCTCCATGGGTCCTTTCTGCTGTCTGGGTCTTTGAACTGTAAGTTGGCGTCTTATCCCTGATGACATGTGGGCCCACTGAGTGTGTGTGGGGGCAGGGGCAGTGGATACCAGCTTGTTGGCTCAGTCATTGGTCCTTGGCTTCAGGGGAGATTCTGGGAGTAAGACAAAATGGGGACCACCGCTCACGCCTTCTTAGGCTTAGGGCGCTGTGATGGAGCTACAGTGTGCTTTGCTGGATCCTGCTGTTCGCAAGTAAGGCTGGAGGTCAGCCCCAAGCCCGACCGACATCAGTGAGGCGTTCAGGCTTTGCTGGCGATGAGAGCCGAGTGCGGGCTTTCAGTGGCTGTTTCCCCGCTCCTCTGGCTGCAGCTCACCTGGTGGGCTGTGCTGCCAGCTCCCATGGGAGGGTTCCAGGGTGTTTCACTAGGCAGGTGAGGAGTGTCTCAGAAGCACAGGCTTGTGGGGGGGCTTTTCCCTTTCTAACTCAGTGGGATAAAATGACTTCAGGAGGGCCAGGTTTTCCCGTGTTCAGGGAGTGATAGTCAGATGTCTGCTGAGAGCTCGCCTGTTTCACATGGTTCTGGAGGCCAGAGGTCTCCCTGGATCAAGGGGAATTTCATGTTTTTGTTTTGGTTTTTTTACTTGAACACCTTTTGTTGCTTAATAGAAAGCTGTGATCATTATTATTTGAAATGCTGAATTCTTTGGAGCCTTCTTCGGAACCCAGTTCACACCAGACAGACACATTTTGTCTGGAGGAGCAACACTTTCCCAAAGCCCACCGTGTAGTTCGGCTCTCAGCTTGTCTTTCTGATGCCCAGTCGTGTTCGCTATTTCCCAACTGTCTTGTTTCTCAGTGACTGGTGCCTATTTTCTGACCCTTATGTGGTCAGGAAGATCTTAGAGTCATATTGGCCGGTCAGCTGTAGACAAGTGAATGTGCTTTTTAAGAAGAGCAGTGGCCTTCTTAAAAAGGCCACTTTTTAAGGGACCAGTGGCCTCCTGATAGTGAATGTCGCCTTTTCCCCATGCCAGGTGGACACCTCCCTCCGTGGGAGCTCATTTCTGCTCTGATGTGAACATTTTACTAAATAAAACTTCCTTTGATTTAAAAATGATCATAAAATAAGACTTTTCAGTTTGGACTTCTCTTTGGGAAATATGCCGAGTCATGTTCCTTGGGGCAAATTCTACCCCAAGTTCTCCGAGCCTAGAGTTTGTGTCAAAGGGACAACCTGCTTTCCCACTCTGCTCCCCCTTGGTGAACTGCCTCTGCCTTTTCAGCAGCGGGCATGGCTCAAAATGCGATTTTCGTCTTGTTTCCTTTCTACCTTGCAGTAAGTGATGGTAGTGAGACCTTGCGTATCATATGGATTTCTTGAGCACAGCATTAACACACCAGGGCATCACATCTTTCCATGGACAGAGCTTCATCAAAGGGAGACTGCATTCCACTTCTCACTTGCTTAGGATATAGCTTTTCTTATTACCACAGCGAGTCTGATGGGGGAGTAACTTGACACTGCAGTGTATGCATTTGCTGAGCCAGTGAGCCCCGCTGAGTCCCTTCTGTGTTCAGGTTAGGCCTGGGGATACATGATGAAGGCCAAAAAAAGAAAAAGAAAAATCAAATACGGATGTGATCCTTGCCCTCAGGGGATAACTCCAGTGAGAGATGAGGAGTGAACTGGTTGTTGTGGTGTGTGCCCAGTGCCAGGATGGAAGTGACCACGGCTGCAGTCGCATGGAAGCCTGGAGGTGTTTAGCTCTGACTCAGCATTAGAGAAGGAGCCACCTGGAACTTCTGAGAGACTGGGGATCTCTTCCTTCGAAGACAGGCAGTGTGGAACCTGTAGTCCTGAAGGCCAGCTGCCCGGTTCACAGTCTGTGTCACCGGGGCACCCCACTTCCTCTATGACCTCGATTCTTTGCTGTAAATGGTGGTGATACCAGTGGTTGCTCACAGTGTTGTTGAAAGGCTTTTATTTTGTAATTGATACAAAGTGCTCAGCAAAGTGCCCAACATATAATTGTCTCTCACTGCACTTTAGTTACGGTCAGTATTATTAAAGTAAAGTACCGGAGAAGAGTCGGTCCGGGTGGAAATATGGCATACGTTGGCGTACGTGCAACCTTCCCACTCCCCCACCAAGTCTGGGAACTGCTTGTAATTGACTCTTAGTAGAACAAGGAAGTAATGGACTTGAGTCTGGAGAGGAGTGAAGTGTGAGGGAAGTGGTGGGATATAGGTTGTACTGAGGAGGCTTGTTGGTAGCAGCAGATCAGAAGAAGGTGAGACCGATTTTGATGCAGGCTGAACTATCATCACTCCTTATTGTGTGCTGAATGTGAGCCTGATAGGGCTCCAGGTGCTTTACATGTCTGGGGTAACTTTGTGAGATGGTTTCTATTGTTATTCTTTGTTTACAGATGAAAATGAGGTACCAAGGTTAAATAACTTGCCCCAATTCCACAGGCAGAGAGTAGATGGGGTGGAGCTGGGATTTGAACCCTAACAGTTCGGCTGAAGTGCACGTGCTCTGTACTGCCTGATATGGTGAATGGAAAGAAGTGTAGAGTTCAGAAATGATGAAGAATTGATTTAACTCCTAAGTTAAAAGATTCAGTAGAACTTGGTCAATAGATTTGGGGGAAGCGAGAAAAACTCAGAAGAAGCCCCCCTTAGTTTTCTGGCTTGAGCAGGTGGCAGGGCCCCCCGAGTTCTTGAGCTGGAGACCCCTGAGGGGTGCTGCTGAGTCAGCAGGGAAGCATGGTGAGGCAGGTTGGGGTCTGCTAGTGCTGGGGTTACTCTGCACGGTTGAGTTGGCAGTTGGGTATTCTGTCCTGAAGCCCCGTAAGCCCAGGGCTGGAATTACTGACTTAGTTGTCAACCAGTAGTCACGGGCGTGGACATTCTCTTGAGTTTTTTGTCACAGGACATAGACTCTAAACTTTGCGTTCTTCATTTGTTTATTAAGCAGGCTTCTCGGCTTCTAGAATGTACAAGGCAAAAAGTTAGGAGCTGAAGTATGTGTATAAATAAGACACAGGCTGCGTTTTCAGGTTGCTCATGATCCGTCTACAGAAAATCAGTCATGAGGCCTCTGGGGACATGGCAGGGTTTGCCGAGTGCTGTGGGGATGAGACGAGACACTGGGGCAAGCGTCACAAGAGAGTAACAACTGCCGTAGAGCTTAAGGAGTGAAGAGACTTCAGCCAAAGTAGACAAAGTGGGGTAGGAACAGGCATTCCTGGAAGGCTAGAGAGCACCTCCTGTGGCAGGCCGGCCTGACAGAAATGAGGGTCCGATAGACAGTGAGCAGTTTCAAGTGACCGCATCATAGGGTGCAGGGGTTTCTGCAGCTGCCTGGAGAGTAAGATTCAGCACGGGCGGGGTCCGGCTGTGAATGGCCCTTGATGTTCTTTTGCAGTAGGTAGGATGTGGTCCTACTCTCCGTGAGGACCAGGCGAGGGTCTAATCTGACTAGATGTGTTCTTCTCCAGAGCCTTTCTTTGAGTCCTTGGAGAGGCTTCTCATTTCAAGGTCAATTGTTTCTCTCAATGACCAAAATAAAAACAAATTCAGTTTCCCCATATTTAGTCTAATTCAGTGCAGATTCTCTCTTCTCCTTGCCTGCATTCCTCAGCTTTAGGTGACTTGAGTGTGCTGGGGGAGTTACTGAAAGCAGTTACCTTGTGCTTTTCCACATTCTGTTCACATTACCTGCCCTTTGTGATGCTGCCACAAATACTTTGTCTAGGTTTACTGCTCACTTGGCATTTGTTTGCTCCTCATGACCAGGAAAATGGGAAAGAGACGTGACAACCATAGGGAAAAAGTGTTCAGTTTCTTCCCTGGGTTTGACCTTGATGCATCACGGAGCTGGCTGTCCCTGATACTGTGGGATAACAGGGAAAGCCTTGCGTTGTCACGTGCTCAGTACCGTGCCCAGAATCAGCTTTGGAGCGGGTTTACAGGGACTCTGACTCGTGAGTTGATGAGACACTCTCTCCCTACAGGCCTGCAGAGATTTCCTCATGTTAGCTCAGACCCATAGTAAAAAATGGCAGAAGTCACTACAGTATGAACGGGATCAGCGTATCCGACTGGAGGAGACCCTGGAGCAGCTGGCAAAGCAGCACAACCATCTGGAGAGGGCCTTCCGTGGAGCCACGGTGCTGCCCGCCAACACTCCTGGCAGTGCCGGCTCGGGCAAAGGTAAGGCGCCCTGTCCTGGGGAGCCCGTGCTGCCACAAGCCCGGAGGCTTCCTGCAGTTGATAGAGGAGCTCTGTACTCCCCAGAATCAATGATCTGTGTGAAATGAAATTGGCACTGTTTATCTCTTCAGGCTTCCCCTGCTTTCCACCATTTGTGGCTGTGTTTGTGGTCAGTGTTTAAAAGGCCCCCCTGAGCCAAGCTTTGGGAAGTGTAGCCAAAGTGCATGAATGGGGCTTTTCTCCTTGCAGATCAGTGCTGCTCAGGCAAAGGAGACATGAGTGACGAGGATGATGAGAATGAATTTTTTGATGCTCCTGAGATCATCACCATGCCCGAAAATCTGGGCCACAAGTAAGTTTTTCTTGTTTCCACTCCAGACTCACATAGTTGACAATCAAGGGTAGGACCATTTCAGTGAGGGTCCCAGGTACCTTGTCAGCTTTCTGCATGCGCGTCTCCCCAGGGATGTTTACGTCTGAGAGTTGCCATTCAGTCCCCGGTTGCAGTCTGCTTGGCACTTGGCTCAGTGAGCCGTGGGAAGACCAGGCTCTCGTGCTGGGCTTCGTTCTGATTCTCGTGTTTCCATCCATGTAGACGTACTGGCAGCAACATCAGTGGAGCCAGCAGTGACATCAGCCTTGATGAACAGGTATGGCTTATGTGGGACTTGTCAAGAGTGAGGAACTTTGGGTGTAAGTCTCTTGAGTGTGCTTGAAGATAGCTCAGAGAAACAGGAAATACTGAGCTTTCTAGCAGAGGGGTTTCAGGGAAGGTTGTAAATACTGGGTTTTCTGTTCTTTGTGGGTCACTGAATGGCTTTGTTTTCACTCCTAGTACAAACATCAGCTGGAAGAGACCAAGAAGGAAAAGAGAACTCGAATACCTTACAAGCCAAACTACAGCCTCAATTTGTGGAGCATCATGAAGAACTGCATTGGCAAAGAGCTCTCGAAGATCCCCATGCCGGTGAGGTTCTCGCACACTTGGGCCTCGGCTGGGTGGGAAGAGGGCTGCCAGGCAGCCCCTCCCGTTTGTCAGCAACCTGCGGGTTGGTGTTTGTTCCCCTTGTAACTCTTCCTTAAAATCATTTGCTTTGATGTTGACTGTGGATTGGATATGTTTCCAGGTCACCTAGAATAGGCGCATTTGCTCATTGACAGCAAATTCCTGTGCTGGCTGAGCTGGGGGCCTGCAGAGATAAATAGGGCACAGTTTCTGTTTTCAGGAAGCATGCAGTTTAGGTAGACATGCGTGTAAATGCGAATATGTGAAACTGGTAGAAAATGTTGTTTCCTGCACTGGTATTTGAGAAGTAATGTGCAAAGGTTTGAAGGCACAAAAGCCAAAAAAAAAAAAGGAAGAAAGAAAAATCACCCAGTCACGAAGAGAGAGGCCTTCCCCCCCGTGGTGAAGGTCATGCCTGGCTCTAGTCATGCCTCTTCTAATCTGTGCACACTGTTGCCCAAGTGATCTTTAAAACTGAAATGTGGCCATGTTACTCACTAGCTTAAAGTTCTCTCCTGGAGCCTTACTCCAGTCAGGCTCCCTAGTGGACTCAACCCCTCCTCCCCATGGATGAGGCTCCGCCCTCACATATCGGAGTGTGCTCCTGGGAGCCCCCCTCAGGTCCTCAGGGGCATCTGGGGTCTTTTTTCTTTTTCTTTATTTTTTTTTGAGACTAGATCTCGCTATTTTTGCCCTTGGGACCGCAGGCTCTCGTTGCCTGGGGTACCCCAGACTCAAGTAGTCCCCAGCCTCAGCTTCCCAGGTAGATGGGATTACAGGTGCATGCCACTACGCCCAGCTATTTTTTTTGGAACTAGGTCTCACTACAGGCCCCAGGTGGGACTCGACCCGCGATCCCTAGCCCTGGCTGTTTCATAGGCTGAAGCTTACAGGCACGCGCCACCGAGCCCAGCTGGGGTCTTTTTTCCTTAGAGTATTTGCATACTCTGCTCTTGCTACCTGAATGTGCAGTGTCTCACCTGCCCTGGCCACTCTGCTGTTGCCATGGTGAATACCCTTTTCTCCAGGAGTCACTCTTCGTGTCCTCTCTGAGCAGATCTTCACCCATGTTTCTCCCCTGCTGTCCCACAGGTCCCCAGTTGGTGACAAGGCACGGGAAAGCACACTGGTTCACTCCACAAGTGCTTGCTGGGTGCCTGCTCTCTCCAGCCTTGTGCAGTGGATCTACTAGAAATAGGTTCAGGGTTAGAAAGAAATGCTCACTCACCACCAGTTAGGAAACGTAAGGACCTTGAGTCAAATTTGATTGCCATGTGTGCAGTCCATGAGTGAAGAGTAAGTTTTACATTTTTAAGTGGTTGGGGAAAAAAATTAAAGGGAGGATACAATGTTGTGATGTGAAAAATCCACATAGAATTCAGATTAGCATCTATTAAGCTTTATTGGAACTCAGAGATGCTCCTTCATTTACTCTTTGTATTCATCCTGCAGTAGCTGTGTTGAGTAGTTGGGACAGAAGCCATACGGGCCCTCAGAGCCTAAATACTTACTCTTCATCCTCTCCCAGAGAAAGCTGGCCAGTCCTACCTTAAAAAATACTCACTCTCGTGGTCAGGTCCAGAAATAGGTGGTCTGGGGCTGGTCCGGGATTCCGTTGTCAGAACCAGGTTCCCTTCTCTGCTGTTGCTTTGCTACCTGTGGTCTCAGTGACAAGGTGTGAAGTGGTGGCTCTTGCTGTGACCACCAGCAGCCCATTCCAGACAGCAGAGATTAGGAACCCGCAGAGTGCCTTGTGCGCCTTGTGCCCCTAAGAGCTTCCTAGGAACCTCATAAACGCTCCAGTCCTGGCCAGAACTCACCTCATGGTCGCAGGTAGCTGGAGAAGGGGCTGGAAATGTGGGCTTCTGTTCAGCTGCTGTGGCCTACTTAACCACTGGCAGGTCTGTAACTGATAGCAGAGGGAAGTAGACCAGGCTGCAGGCTCTTCCCACAGCCCGGGGCTTGGCTGCGGACCCACAGAAAGCATTCCCCACCGCGTGAGCCTAAGGGCCACATGGTCACTGCCTCTCCTGACTGTGTTCCTCATGGACAGCACTGTGTCCTGCTGGTCTCCAGCCCTGCTCAGTGCCTGGTGTGTACTTGCACTCAGCAGATTGATTACCTGGGTCTTGGGAAACAGGTAGGTTTATGTAAGTATATAGGATTTTTGTTAGGAAAATCTTGGCCCCCAGACAAGGAAAGGCCGTGAGTAAGCACAATGGAGAACCTGGTTCACTGGGACTGACAAAGCCGCCCTCGTCGTGTGATACCTTGAAGGAAGTAGAGGGGAGGTGGCCTTGGGAACGTGGCTCCCGTTGAACAGTGGCTTCTGAATCCGGGTGACCTCTCTGTCCGCCTCTGCTAGTTCCTTGTTGACATTGCCATGAGGAATGCGTGGCCCTGGACCTGTTTGCCCGCAGTCCTTGCCCTGCCCCTGCTCTCTGCTGTGTCACAGGAAAGCCGATCCCACCAGGCTGTTTCTCTGGCCTCTCTGCTGGCACGGGGCTCTGGACTTTGCCAGTGCAAGGTGCCAGTAGGAGTTTGGAACCCGAGGGAGCCAGGAACCCCAGGGGCTTTCTTCGGGGTTCTTTGGGGCAGCACTCTGGCAGCAGCTGTGTGGCTCTGGCTTTCACTGCACAGCTCCCCTCCCCCCTCACCCAGGATTTTTGCCTCTGCCAGCTGCTTGCACCCTTTGGGCTACAGTAATACCACCGTTAGGCTGTGTCCCTGTAGCCTGTCAGTGGTTAGGGCTTCCTGCTCTGTCTCTCTAGGTTGGCTTTTCTGGGTGCTCAGTTCTCTGTCATATAACTAACTTCCCGCTTCTTTCCACTGAATGTGTAGATTCATTTGTCTCCCTAATAGGCTTCGAGTGATAAAATGACCCATATGAGAGGCTTGGCACTTAAGAGAGAAACTGTAGTTGCTGGCATAGTTTCTGGGGCTAGAGGTGGCAGGGCTGTGTGTGTGCGCATGTGTGTGCCAGCCAGCATAGAGTAGGGAGAGCCTACGCCACTGAGCCCAGTCCCTGGCAGGGGCTTGTGGCCACCAGTGGAGGACACCATCCACTCGCAGTTTTCCTCAAATTGTATGGAAGCGTGACTTCACGTTGACAGCGAGATGTTGTTGGTGCGGTTAGCAAGCACCCTCTTCAGAAACGAGTGAGGGTTCGAGTCGTGTCACCCCATAGTCCCTTAGCACACAGTGTTGTTCTGTTGAGACAGGCTTGGGGGGGGCATGTCTCAGCTGAGCCAGCATGGACCCTGCTTCCCAGAAGGAGGGCCTGATGTCAGCTCTGCAGCTCCAAGTCCACTGGGAAGTCTGCACAGAGAAGCGCTTCATCTGTCTCTCAGAGGACAGGCCGGTCTAGCGTGTATATCGTTTATTTTTAAGAATGTATCAATGCATAGAAACAAAGATGAAATATTAATACTGGTTATTTTTGGGTGATGGCATGTCAAGCACATTTTTCCTTTATATTTTGTTTCAACATTTGATAAGTAGAAAATTACAGGATAATATATATGTGGGTGGAAGTAAATATTAGGGTCCTGTGTCATGCGTATTGACAGGAGATGGGACCAAAATGCAGAAGATTTGGGGGGGACTGTAGAAGGGAAAAGTGTTGCTTTTGTTTATTATTTAACTGAAATGTTGCTTTCGGTCAGCTCCATTCAACAGAAAGGAAATTCTTTTTTGCCCTCTATTCTCTGGACTCAGAAATGTCTAGCGAGTTCTACATATTGCTGATCATGTATGTTTTTATAAGCAAGCCTGTGAACGTAACCTTTTTATAGTAATTTCTTTAAGTCATCTTAAATTCCAAGTCATCAGTTTAGAAACCAACTCTTCTTTTGGAGGGGGAGGGGGGCGGGACATGGTGTCTCTTGTTTACTTCTCTGCACTCAGTGGTAGCATGGATCGGGCATGGCTGAGGGCACAGTGCCGGTCTGTGGCATGAACACCCGAATGAACGGATGAGTGGGTGAATATCCTCACCCCCATGGAAGCCCCAGACACACACTTGCTTCCTCCGGCGGCTGGGCGCTCTCAGTGGGCTCTGAAACCTGGAAGCTAGAAATTCAGCCCCAACACTGGGCGCTCCAGTTCCAGGAACAGCTGTCCCTCCTCAGAGCAGAGTGCACAGTCCCGCCCAGGGAGGACTGGACAAGGGAACAAGGGAAGGAGGCTGAGTCACTGTGTTCAGGCTTGGAAGTTAACTTCCATCGTGTTATCTTTTCGCTAATCAGCACACACTTCAAGTGAAAATTTACTTCTTTTCTTGCCTCCCTGAAGGACTTGAGATACTTCACTTCCTCTCTGGGTAGAGTTCTGCTGAATTCACATCCTTTTTTTGCATTTATTTCAGTGCCATGATGCTGGTCTCCCGGCCAGGCATCCGTGGCTCCTGGGCAGGCACTGGGAATGAGAGAGACAGGAGACGGTTCCTGCCTCAGAGGTCGACAGTCGACGATGACAACATGATTCTGCTCCCTCGACAGGAATGGCTGATCCGGAGAGTGCGTTGTGTGCGCGTTCACTCCGCTGTGCAAAGGCCTCTTCTCTTTCCAGTGATTTGCTTGATTGTTTTGACATCTTGGGATCTGTTTCTCCGCATGCAGAAAAAACTAAGCCATCTCTTATAGCTGCAGGCCAAGTTTTTGTGTCTGTTCTTTTCCTGACAGGTGAACTTTAATGAGCCCTTATCCATGCTTCAGCGCCTTACTGAGGATCTGGAATACCATGAGCTGCTAGACAGAGCTGCCAAATGTGAGAACTCGCTAGAACAGCTCTGCTACGTCGCAGCTTTCACCGTGTCCTCCTATTCCACCACTGTCTTCCGTACCAGCAAGCCATTCAACCCGCTCCTTGGGGAGACGTTTGAGCTGGACCGGTTAGAGGAGAGTGGCTACCGATCTCTCTGTGAGCAGGTAAAGGACGTGGGACTGGTAGCTCATCTCCTTTTGTTTTGAGGGAAGAGCCAGGATCTTGCCCGTCCTCTTGGGTATTAGCTCTGCTCTGTGGAGATACACTCCCCCTCACCCCAGGTTTCCATCGTTCCTGCAGCCCCTGCCCACAGGGGGGAGCTGTGATGTCCACCTATGTCGTGGGTGTGAACATGTTACGGTGAATTTGGGGTGTTTGTAGCAGGTGGTCTCTTCCCCCTCTTTCCTCTGTATTCATTTGCACACTGGTGTCTTCAAGGTGAGTCACCACCCCCCTGCTGCTGCACACCACGCCGAGTCCAAAAATGGCTGGACGTTGCGTCAGGAGATCAAAATCACCAGCAAGTTTCGAGGCAAATACCTCTCCATTATGCCTCTCGGTAAGGCCCTGTCTTTCTAATAATTTGTGCACCATGAATGAAAGATTTTCTGGTGTGACAGTGGAGGTCGCTGGCGTCAGGAGACGGAGTCGCTTGGGTGCTGAGTCCGCGGTGGGGGCAGGCCACTTCTGGTCTCTGGGGTCGGAGTGAGGAGGCTCTTTAAGGACCCACCCGGAACTAGACCTGCCGCAGCTAGAGTGACTGCTTCTTCGGCACTATTTTAGAATCTAAATTCTAGATTCTGTCTCTTCGCTAGTAGTGTTGTTTCCCCCAGGACATTGCAGTCAGGTTCTCTATAAATCTGAACTCCTGAGACTGCAAGGTTAGGTTTCTCAGTGTGCCCCTCCCTCTTATCCTCTCCTTTCTCCCCTTTCTCTTCATCTACCAGATGGGTTGGGTATCATTTATGTAATGGCTGAGTTCCAGGTAAGATGAAACTTTGTTTTAAAAGATCTTATTGGATTACAAGTTAAGTTTGCACCAAGATCAAAAAGATCCGGCCTGGGAATAGGAATCCTAATACGTAATCTTAGAGAGTCTATACTTGGGAGAAATGAGATTATTCAAAAAGGGTAGCAGGGATTCTTGATGCTCTTTTGAGCTTCAGACATGTGGGGCCAAACCTGTACCAATCGGTGAGTGCTGGCCCGGGGGGAGCACAGCCCCCCGGAGCTGCCTGGTGCCTCCCGCTCCCAGGTGCGGGCTGGTTCCTGAGCTACGGCTGTAGTTCTTGTTGTAGTTCTTGACTGTTAAGATACAGTCTTCATTTCTAGTAACTCCCCCTTCCTCTCAGACACAGACTGTATCAGGTGTAGTATAAACTGGAAATTAGCCAGGAGAAAACCTAGGAATGATTGCAATATAGTACAAAGGGAAAAGAAAGGGAAAAAGAGTATTAGTTCTGTCAATTCCTGGGTAATATGTCAGAGTCTCTCAGAACAAAGGGAAACTTGGTGGTTTGGGCCTTGATCTTTTCTGAGGACCATTATAAAAGGTTCTAGCTTCTTAATTGTCTTTGAAGCTAATAATTTCAGAAACTGTAGGTTAAATATCTGGGTATTCACACCTAATTGGCCACGCTGGGATGGCAGTGGTGTTATGGCAGTGTGGTTCACACATGGAGACCCTCAGAAGCTCCTGAGGGTCTCTACAGACATGGCTTGTATTTAATTCTCTGTAAGGTTGTATACATTTAGAACAGTAAGCCCAACTTACCAGTGACAGGCTGTGCATTTTCTCTATAATTTCACTAATTTAGAATTCTTGCAGTGGAAAATAACTATATGTATACGATGTAAGTGGCAGTTTAATTTTTTTAGTGTTAAGAAATATCTTCGCGAGGGTTCCGTTCCTGTGGCTAAGGACCCAGGTCACTAGGATGTGCTGTCTTAAGTACCTTTGTGCAGATACTGAGTGCCCACTGTGTGCCAGGCCTGGTTCCTGGCGCTTGGAAAATAGACGTGAACAAAACAGAGCCCCTGGCCTTTGTAGGGGGTCAGAGGATTGTCATGGTGACAGGAAAGAGACACAAAAAAGTCTAGAGAATGGGGGATTCACAGACATTGGCCATGGAACTGTCTTTGATATTTTTGAACCAGTGACTTCGAAGGAGAATCACGTGGTGAAGCGCTCAGTTCTCAGAGGGCACATTGCTAAGCCCGTGGTTGTCACTAAGGAAAGATGGAAGGGCAGAGTTGTAAGGAGGCAGGGAGCTGGTGTTTTGAGATCGTGGCAGCGAGTCTGCATCTCCCTGTAAGATAGACTAACAGCGTTAAAATTCTTGCAGTCTAGAGAGAAGAAAGCCAGAAAATATGATGGACACTTGTGAATGGTAAAAACTAGTAGAGCATAAATAGAAACTTTCTCATCGAGTTTCAAGATACTGGAATCAAGGGGTTTCGCCCTGAAGTTGAAAGAGATAGATTTAAATCAGAGTGTTCCCAGGTGGGTGTTTGCTCCCTGAAGGAATCACGATTTGAAAATGCGAATGAACCGTTCAGCCCATCGGTTTCTGTGTGGATGCTGCTGCTCCACCACTCCATGAACTTGAATTTGCAGACTCTTTCAGTAAAATGATCCCTTTCGTGTATTTTATTCATTCTTCTAATTGCTAAGCTTTTCCTTTAGCAAACTTAAATCTCTTTACACTGATTATATAGTTCCTGGTAGGTAGACTATAGCGCTGCCGTAACCATCTCTGTCTTTGTTCCTCTGTTCCTCCACTAGTTCTGCCTTTTGTAGTAAATACTTTTCTGGTTTATCATTTTAATTCTTTTGTTTCTTTTACTATATCTTAAAGGTATTTTTGCATGGTTACCCTGGGTATTATCATTAACTTATAATAACCCAGTTCAGACTAATGCCAGCCTAATTTCCAGAGCCTACGGAAACCTTGCTGCATAAATGACCCACCATCTTTCCTTCCTTTGTACTTTTATTTTCTTATAAGTTGTAATCATTTTTTATGTTGTCATCTCATCAACATAGTTTTATAACTTTATGCAGTTGTTTTTAAAACCATATGGGAGTAAGAAAGTTGCAAGCAAAGATATACATGAGTGTAATTATAGTTTCCCTTTCTAGTTACTGATTATTTTTTTAATTAGTTTTTATTGATTGCACATATATACACACACACACATATTACATCGTTGTCTACCCTGTGGTTCTCTCATCACCTTATTACCATGAACCATCTTAATTTCTTGTGCCCATACCTCCCCTGATTTTACCCTTCTCCCCCTCTTTTGTTCTCTACTTCTGTTGTGTTGGCTGTTTTACATTTTTCTTGTTTGGTCACTAATTCTTTTTTTTTTTTTTTTTTTTTGAGACTAGATCTCACTGTTTTTGCCTGGGGTACCACAGGCTCAGGCAATCCCCAGCCTCAGCTTCCCATGTAGCTGGGATTATAGGCGCATACCACCACGCCCAGCTATATTTTTTTTGGAACTACATCTCACTACATGCTCCCAGTGGGACTCAAACTGTGATCCCTGGCCCCCACCTCCTAGGCTGCTGCTTACAGGCATCATCACATGCCTGGCCTGGTCACTAATTCTTAACAGCAATTTAAATTGCTGTCTCGTATCCTTGCATTTCTGTCTGAAGGACTTCTTTTTATATTATTTTGAATTTTTATTTTATCCTTTCGTATTTATCGAAAAGCAGATCCGCTGGCTGTGACTTAGTTTTTGTTTCTCTGGGAGTCTGTTCAGTTCTCTTCATTGTGTGAGGGATAGATTTCCTGCTACAGAATTCATGGTTTGATCGCCTCTGCCAGTGTTTTGAATTGGACTTTCCACTTCCTCCTGCTCTCCCCAGTTTCTGACCATCTGAGGAGCCTTGGTTTTGTTTTGTTTTGTTTTTTCTGACCAGGTCTTGCTATGTTGCCCGGAGTAGTCTTGAACCTGTCTACTCAAGCGGTCCCTGGCCTCTTGCCTCCCAGCACTTGGATTACAGGCATGCGCCACCACGCCCAGTGGAGCCTCCCTTTTGTGTGCGTCGCTGCCCTCTCTTTGCTTTCTCTTTGCCTTTCGGTATTTTGATTATAATGAATTTTGGAGTGCTGCTCTTTGGAGTTTATCTTACTTGGCGTTCACATAACCTCATAGGTGTGTGGATAATGTTACTCTTTAGAGTTGTGGAATTTCTGACCATTACTGTTAAGCTGCTTCAGCTGTTACCACTGCCTTAGACAGCTGCCTGGTTATTTTGGGACTTGCCCTGGGAAAAGCTGTTTGAGGTGCTGAGTCAGGTCAAATAAAGACCTGTAGAGTGGGAGTTTACAGAGAACCACCACATAGATCATGTCTTCGGAAGTGGGGCTTCTAGGGAGCCTGGTGCTGTCTGCTTCCTCCTTCCTGGCTGCCCTGATTGCAAAGCTGTAGTTACTCTGATTGTCTTCGCTTGTTGTTCATACTAGCTTTACTGAGGAGCAGATATATTGGAGTACTGACTTGATCATTCTGGAATTGTCTGTCTTTCCCTTCATGCCTCTCATATATTTCATTATTTTTAAATGACATTATTTTTTTATTGCGGCAACAATCTCTTTGCCACACTGTGTGATTTAGGGCTCTTCATATGTTGTAAATGGTTCAGTCGGTAGACCTTGAACTCCTTGTCAAGTTTTCAAAACACAAAATATAAAGGGGAGTGATCACGGGGCATTCTTTGTTCTTCATTATCCCTTTGAACTGAAGGAGGCTTTCTGCAAAACAACAGGCACACCATTGGGGCGAGATGTAGTGTTATGAGACTGGCTTCTGTAGATGTTTGGACCTTGTTTTTGACTTCAGCGCTGACAGTCACTGACTGCATGACCTGAGCTCAGACTCTTCACTGGTGTTATGGTGGATGTGGTAGCCTGAATAATGCCCCACCTCCAATGTCTCCATCCTGGCCCTCGGAGCCTGAGAGCACATGTCTTTACACAGTAAAAGGCATTCTGCAGGTGTGGTTAAGGGTGTTGGAATGGGGAGACTGCCCTACTTTATGGGGTTATTTTATGGTTCCAGTACAGTCACAGGATTTTTTATAAGGATGAGAGTCATTGATCCAGAAATAAGAAGTTTGTGTGATACTAGAAGGGCCACAAGGCAGAGAATGCAAGTAGCCTGTAGTCATTGGAAAAGGCAAGAATAAAGATTCTCCCCCGAGACTCTTTAGAAGGAGCACACCTTGATTTCAGACTTCTAGCCTACAAATCTGTAAGAGAACAAGTTGTGAGAACAAGTTGTGTTGCTTCAAGTCACTAGGTGTGTGGCAGTGGGTTTCAGCAGTAATAGGAGTTGAATGAGGGGACAAACTGCCTGTAGCTGAGATATCAACAGATACTTCAGTGCCTGCTCTATTCCAGGATCTGTTCTAAGGGCAGTGGATATGATGGTATTTTTTTTTTTCTTAATAAACTTATGTGGTGAATACGTACATTTATTTTTGATAGTGGTAATTCTATGAAAAGAATGAAGATAGAGGTTAATGGAGAAATGAGTGTGTGTGTGTGTGTGTGTGTGTGTGTATGTACGTGTTTCCTTGGATAGAGCAATGAAGATGATTCTCTGAAAAGGTCACATTTGAGCAGAGACTTAGGTAACAAAAAGAAATCAACCAAAGGATGGTGTAGGGAGGGTGTTCTAGCTGAGAGTGCCCTGGGTGGAACGGGTAGCGCAGAGTACCCAGAGACAGTCAAGCCACCACAGCTGGTTCTTAGTGAGCAAGGAGGGGAGGGGTAGACTAGTTGGGGGTTGCGCTGGGACCAGATCTTGAGTGCATGGTAAGGGGTATTTCCTTTTAGCTACAGCGGGGAGTCATGGGGATATTTTGCATAGTAGTGTGATAACTTGGTCAAACTTACTATATTTGACTTGAGACTTCAAGGGGGCAAAAGTGGAAGCTGGACAGCTAAAAGGAGGTGGTGATGGAGGTTCAGGCCAGAGATGATGATGACTTCGCTTGGGCTGTAGTGGAAGAGGTGAGCAGGAGCTACATTTAGGTAGGGCAGCTATTTTGAGTCGGGCTGTGAGGATGGAGGGGGGGATGCCAAGGAGAACACCTTGAAGTGTGGTGTTCCCGGCAGGTGGCTTTTTGTCTTTCGTGGCGTGGGCATCATGGGCCTGCTCACCAGCAAGCAACACTTAGTCTTTCTAAAGATAAGACACATAAGGGCTGCAGGGGGAGCTTTGAGCTACACTGTTACTAAAATTCACTGTATGTCTATGTCTGTGTCTCTGGAGATTGAGATATTATTTTTTAACTTTTTGATTTGATGATATTCTATCTCCAGTCACTCTGTTCAAGCCGCTGGCTTTGGTTTGGTATTGATTTGACATGCACTCATAGGATAGGAGAAGACTGTATTTACTGAGCGCTGACTATGCTTCAGGCATTTCACTGGGTAAATAGATGTTTACTGTTCCAGCCAGTGAAAAGACATGGAGGATAAGGTCTGCGAGAGTCCTGAACAGAGAGCTCCATGGTGCCTCCTCCCCCACCCACCCTGCGGCTCACACACTGCACACACACCCATACGTCTGCCACTGTGTGCTGCTTTCCAGTGCAATTTTGTTTTTCTTAATGGGGCAGTTTACCTGTTTCTGTAAAATTTGCAACTGCAGCTGCAGTTGGTTAAAGTTTGTTTTTATTTGTACAGTTGCACAATTGTAGAATATTTTGTTCTAGCAGTACAACTTAAAGTTCTATTAGTTTTCGGTGTTTACGTTCAATCTGTACTCTCAACTTTCAAGTAATTTATAGATCCTTATTTGATGTATTGCTTCCTTTTGAAAATAAGAAAGATCAGTAGAACATATGTTGTTATTTCCTGCTAACATCATTATTTGGCTTAACTTGTACACATCTCTCTACTTCCAGGTAGTATCCACTGTATTTTCCATGCAACTGGGCACCACTACACTTGGAAAAAGGTTACTACAACGGTGCATAACATTATCGTGGGCAAGTTGTGGATAGACCAGGTGAGCAAAGGTGTCCAGCGTGCTCAGAAGTTCAGAGGAATACCTCCTTAGCTGCACTCTAGCAGTATTTAGGCTAAGAGAGCTCATCTCAAATTAGTCTTACTGGCTTATCAGTTTCTTCTAAGGGATTTTTCTCAGTAGCCCTACCCCAAATAATAAACATAGCTCCCACTCTCCAGCCTTTCTTGATTCATCAAACACGTATTGCCACACAGAGAGCTAGGATACAAAGTCAGATGAGACGTTGTCCTTCAGAGACAGTGGTCTTGTGTCATGGGAGATTTATGACAAGTATGCTTAAGATGAAAAGCATTTAACAAAATACACTAGTATAAGAGATGTAGTAAGAAAATATCCAGCTAATTGTCTGGTTTTGTCTTAAGAGTTTACTCTTAAGACAAGGTTTTGTTTTAAGAGTTTACTCTTAAGACAATGGTTGCAGTAAATTCAGAGAAGAGGAAAGATGGTCTAAACAGTCTTAAACTGTCTAAATAGCCAGGTGTGAGAATTAAGCTGAATCTTAAAGGAGAAGTACTGAATTTGTAAGATTCGAGGGAAAAGAAAACGAAATGAATGGATTGTAGAAAGTCCCACCCTGTTATGAGTTGAGTACTTTTAAGTTTCATGCAGAGTACAGGCGGGGATTGGTTTAAAGAGGTTATTATATGTTAGTATCAGTGTATCAGAGTATCATTATCAGGTCAAACCAAGCCACCAAACATGTGACATATCACTTTTAAAAAACCAGAATGCCATTTGGTCTTGGTCCTCACCAGACAGTTGTAGTGGGATTCCGCAGTATCTCCAGGTTGGCAAAGACCTGAGACTTAAGTGAGGGAATGTTAACATATATATGAGATTGAGAAGTCAGGATTTGAACCTTGGGAATTTGCACATATTCTGGTCATCCAGTCTTAATACTAATCCATGATTCTCTTCATTTCATAGTCTGGTGAAATTGATATTGTGAATCACAAGACAGGGGACAAATGCAATCTCAAGTTTGTCCCTTACAGCTACTTCTCTCGCGATGTAGCCAGAAAGGTAAGAGAAACTGGAAATTAAGTTTATTTAATTCAATGTGTATTCCTCACTAAGCCTAATTCTTTGGGGCTGGCAAGATGGTCGGATGGATGGATGGATGGTGATTCAAACAAGGAGAGATAAAAGGAAAAAGTCAGCAGGAAAAGGTACTTTGCTGTGTGACTAAATCAAATCCTCTTTTCTGGGAACTACCACAGATGAAAAAGTAAAAGTTGAGAGCAATGAGAGCTTGAAAATGGAAAACCCAGAGGAAGGACTTAGAGCTGATAAAGGATTGTAGGAAGAAGGCTTGTGAGGTAGGAGTAGGAGCTGTGTGTTTCCACCACCCTGCATTCCTAGCCTGAGTTCCCCTGGGACAGGGGAGCCAGGCCTTTGGGCATTTAAATCTGTTGTTCTCTCTGATGTCTGGAGAAAAGGAAACATCAGAATTCTAAGTACCAGTCGGAGCTTCTCCTACATATTATCGCTGCAGCAAGCATCTCTGCAATAAAATGGTAGCGAAACACCCAACACATGGCTCAGATATTTTACGCAGCTCAAGAAACACTGACAGACTATTCAAACTCTGTGGTATCTGTGATAACACGATCTAACCAGTATTTACCCTCAGACTTTGGTTTCCAGAGTAGGTAGGCCAAGCCGCGGTGAATGCTGTGTCCCAAAGCCCTGCTCCCTTCCCTGTAGGTGACGGGGGAAGTGACAGATCCATCAGGAAAAGTTCACTTTGCCCTTCTGGGAACGTGGGATGAGAAAATGGATTGTTTCAAAGTACAACCAGTCGCTGGGGAAAATGGGGGTGATGCCCGCCAGAGAGGCCACGAAGCCGAGGAGAGCAGGATCATGCTATGGAAGAGGAACCCATTACCGTGAGTACCAGCGCTCTGCTACCTGGACGCGGCCTTGAGCTCGCCTCAGAGCAAGATCGGGGACCCTTCTGCCCGCCTTCCTCACAGAGCAAGGTCGAACCTCTGGGCGTGCTGGAGGGTCGGACCGGTCTGACTGAGGTGCGCATGCCTTGTCCCGCGAGAGTGCCGTGAATCAAGCCACATCTGCTAAAAAAAAAAAAAAATGTACTGGTTTCTAAAGGCTCTTTGGTTTGTGGGCCAGGCAGGTATTTTTCTATAATTTAGAGCAAAACTGGCCAGGCACGGTGGCTCGTGCTTGTAAGCTTCAGCCTATGAAGCGGCCGGGGCTAGGGATCGCGGTTCGAGTCCTGCCTGGGGCCGTAGCGAGACCTAGTTCCAAAAAAATAGCTGGGCGTGGTGGCGTGTGCCTGTAATCCCAGCTACCTGGGAAGCTGAGGCTGGGGATTGCTTGAGTCCGTGGTACCCCGGGCAACGAGAGCCTGCGGTTCCATGGGCAAAAATAGCGAGACCTAGTCTCAAAAAAAAAAAAAAAAAAAAAATTAGAGCAAAACTGTTCAGAAGCAGCTGTAGGAGAAAGGTGTGAACAGTTTAGCCCGAAAGCCCAGCGGCAATGTAGAGGCTGCTAAGATGGTAGGCAGGCTCGGGGGCAAGGATGAGGCCGCTGGTCTGCCGGCGTCATGTCGTGCCTTCGCCGAGATGATCCCAAAAGGAGGTTTAAGAGAGCTGAGGAGACGGCAGTAAGGCGTGTGCATTTAGTAGACTGTTTTGTTCTTCCCAGTAACTTCCCTCAATTTCAGCCGAGCCGGCACAGGTCGAGAGGAGGCTCTCCAGGAATGGTTCTGGGAAGGGCTGGAGCCTGGGCGGGGCAGGGCAAGCGGACTGGGTCCACGGGTCTCTCCTGTGCGCGCAGCCTGGCGGTTCAGACCCTCAGCTCCGGCCTCACCGTCTCCTCCCACCCCGCCCTCTCAGGAAGAACGCCGAGAACATGTACTACTTCTCGGAGCTCGCCCTCACGCTCAACGCCTGGGAAGGGGGCACGGCGCCCACCGACAGCCGGCTGCGGCCCGACCAGAGACTCATGGAGAACGGGCGCTGGGATGAGGCCAACGCCGAGAAGCAGCGCCTGGAGGAGAAGCAGAGGCTTTCCCGGAAGAAGAGGGAAGCGGAAGCCATGAAGGCCACAGAAGATGGTAAGTACCGGCCGTCCCTTTGCGTTCTCGGAGCGGGCGGGAGAGGTGTTGTGTCTGTGTCGGTGGCTCACCGAGGCCTTGTCTCCCCGTTCCCCCCCCCCCCAGGCACGCCCTACGACCCCTACAAGGCGCTGTGGTTTGAGCGCAAGAAGGACCCGGTTACCAAGGAGTTGACTCATATTTATAGGGGTGGATACTGGGAGTCTAAGGAAAAGCAGGACTGGAACTCATGCCCAGACATTTTCTGAGCCTACGGGACGCGAGAGGAGGACCCCCAGGCGACGAGGACGAGGATGTGCGGGGAAGCGGGCGCCGAGGCTCGCCAGCCCGAGAGCTTTCCTCAAGCTTGTCTGTCTTGACCAATCATTTTCCAAATCAATCACCAGAAGCAGACACCAGTGGTGGTGATTGGCTGGTTGCCTTAGCTGATTGACACTGAATTGAAACGCTAGATCCTGATGTGTGTGAGCGGGGCGCCCGGCTCCGAACGTAGGGGTCCGGCCCTCCCTCCTGCCTCCTCCCCGCGTGGTGTCACCCCGCCCTTTCCCTTGTCGTTTCCTGCTCCACCGAGATCCGCGTCGGGTGATCGGGGCATTCTGGTGCTGTTTGGAGCAAGAGCTGATATAGTAGCTCCTTTAAAAAGAACCGTGAGCGACTCGGAGGCTTCGGAGGCTTCGTGGCTGGGAGCAGGAAGCTCGGTGTGGCCTTGCGAAGTGCGGGCTCCCCCCCCCCCGCCCCCCCCTCCCCCGGCGCGTGCGCATTGCTGAGGGCCTGGAAGGCTGGCGGGAGGGGTGGCTTGGATTACTTAGGTCCATCCTGGGAAGCCTTTGCCCTGCTAAAACTTCCTCCTGCTGTTCTTCATCTTTGACAGCTCTCGGAGGCCACTATGGTGATGGGTAGGAGGGTGGCGTGGGCCCCACGGGGCGACGTGCTTCCCCAGGCTGAGGGGTCTGATAACACAGGCAGTATGGACAGGATTGCTCGCCGTTTTTGTTTTCCCCTCATGCCTCATCCTTCACTGTCATTCTGGCTTCTTCCCCTCTCCCCCCCCCCCCAGTCCCTTCCCCACTTCCTCCCCCACCAGTACTGACTTGGGTCTGCACCCCAGCGTGGAGCAGGCATAGCTTGCTCCATTCTGATGCACTTCAGAATTTGAGAGGAGTCTGTCAGATAAGTCTTCACCTACTCTCAAGCCCATGGACTGGAGCCACCTCTGGAATAATGTGTTAAATATCTGTATATTATATATATGTAGAGAAAAATCTAATTTTTTTGGTTTGATTTTCCTTCTTCCCATTCAGAATCTTGTGTTTTGGTATCACTTGTCTCCCTGGGACTCTTTCAGACACTTGGGCTGGGAGCGGAGTCTCCTCTGATCTCCACCGTGTAGGGGCAGGCAGACTCGGAACTTGAGCCTGAGGCGTCTGGCAGTGACTGAGCCAGGTCCCTGATGCACAGTGCCCGCTGCTGTCTGGGCTCTGCGCCGACCTGGCTTTGAGGCTCCTGGCCTCTCTGCTGCCCTTCTCTTCCTGTATTAGGAGGAGCTGGACCAGGAGTCCGGAGGCCGTTTCCACTTTGATTCTGCCTCTGTCCAGATCACAGCACATACAGCTGATTCCCAAAAGAACCTTCTTCCTAGACTGGGGGGAGGGTAAGAGAAGGACCCCTGTTGGGCCCTGGCTTCCACCATTTTTTGTTCTGTTCTTGTTTCAGTTGTCTTGTTCGGAGGTTTAACCCCTGTGCCACCCACCCGTGGTTGAGGATCACAAATTGAGGTGCCTTCCTTGTATGCTTTTTGTTAGTATTTTTGTTTCTGTTCCTTAACTGCTGAGCCTCAGCCAGTGTGGGTCCCAGGGGAAATATCATTCCAGAGGAAGCCACCCCTCCAGGGAAACTGGAGAGCTACCTGATCAGCCAGTGTTCTTCTTCCCTCCCCACCCCCGCCCTTCCTCTCTGGGTGACAGGGGAGAGGGGCAGGTGCTGGGAGTCCCCTCCTGAGAACCTGAAACTCTACATGAGGCCAGAGCCACCTCCAAGGGGCCCGGAGGGTGTGGCCCAGAGAGGCTTTAGAATGAGTGGGAACTCATCAGCGCAACAGAATTTCACTGCTTTATCTCCCTTTCTTCCTCTGCCACTGCACTACATTTCTGGCCTGATTCCCCAGTCAGATTCCCGCAAATGGAAGAAGCTTTGAGTCCTTCAGGTGAAATAAAGTCACTTGAAAACAAAACAAAACTATATATATTTTCAGTTTTTTTGCCTTATTGTTTTTTTTTTTCCAAGAAAACTACTAAATTAAATAATTTTTAAAAAGTGCTATGGGTTGTCTGATTCACTCCTCCTCCCCACCTGGTAGGGAGTGTCAGTAGGGGAGCGGGGGGATGGTCTGGTGTTCACCTACTCTTCCGGGGAGTCAGAAACCTGCTGTTGAGAAACGGGAAGAAAACACAGGCATGGGCTTCCAGAGACTTGGCCACTTCGCAGTGCTGGGGCAGGACCGTGATGGGATAAGTCGGTCTCACACCCCTGTCTCTTCATGTCATCGCCACCTCCCCGCCTTGACTTGGGGACCACTTTCTGGTGTCTTGGATTCTGGTCCTGTTTAACTCAAAAAACTAGGAGATTTCTTGAGTACCCCTTGCCTATTTAGAGTCTCAGATGTTTTTAGCTATTTCGTGTGGGGATTCCCATAACAGCTGAGCCCAGCCAGTGTGGGTCCTAGGAGCAAAGCTCCCTCCAGGGAAGTAGGTTTATACCCAGTAAAGTCATACTCTTATTTTGAAATAGAAGCAATTAAGTATTGATGAAAACCTTGGAGGGAAATACCTTGAACACATAATATACTTGTTTAGTTAGGTTTTCTCTGTAAAGCTCAGTGGGGGGAGGAGATGGCACAGTGGCCCAAGAGTCCTGAAGAGGCCACAGATGAGAGCAGGTCCCGCTTCTGCTCTCTGGAAGGCCTGGGCATCAGCTGAGCACTGTGCTGTGGTCCGGGCCTACGACCTGAACTCTGTCTGGTGTACAGCGATGTCAAGAGGTAAATGTTAGTTATTTTGAAGATGAAGAAAAGCACTGAAAAAAATGTAAATTCACTTCAGGTCACATAACCCAGTGATGAGTCACTGTGTTGGAATTCCAAGCTGGGTTTGTCTAACCCCACAGTCTGTGACCTCTACAACCTTGTGTTCTGGAAAATCTGGGCTGGAAGGTCACTGACAGTTAAGTAGTTTCCTACTTACAACACATCACGCTGAAGTGCCCATTGCTGTTTCGAGGGGCTTGCTGTGGACATTCCCATTTGAGTGTCTGCCTGCAGGAACGTGTGGCGTGAAGTTCATCCCGTGGGTTCCTTGATTTCTCAAAACCCTTGTTTCTGCAAGATGAACTCCGTTGTCATGGACTGTTTTTTCCTAGCCTGGTTCTAAGGAAGGCTTACCTTTTTTTTTTTTTTTTTTTTTT